>JZKD02S1599471.1:121780-157930 GCA_000966675.3 Picea glauca | reverse complement strand
CAATTCCAAATCACTCAGTTATGAATGAGATAATAGATTAATATTTATTGTCTAATTTTAATTAAGGGAAAACTAAATTAGACACATGTTTCTTGTTGACTTTTCAACACTTCTTCGGGTGTGCAATTAGCACCAAGGTTAATGTTTTCCACGACACCTTCTTTGATTGAAATATCAATCATGATCATGGTAGAGATGTTACCCATATTCCCCTCAGAGAGAGTATCTCGTGTGAGGATAGGATATTGTAGAGCATCAGTAACATCGAGGGGGAAGACAGAGTGTATGTCTTGATGGATTTCCTCCAAAGGTGGAAGAAAAGAGAATTGATGATGGTTATCATCCCAAGGTAGATCGTCAATACTAAGCATTTCCATAATAGATTCGTCAGAAGGAAAAATTTTGGAAATGTAATCGACGACAGACGATAGGGAATCCAACCATGAGGGCATCGAGTAGGCATCAGGTGCCAGCAAATGTGGGTTGTCAGGAGAGGGAGAGGCAGATTGAATAGATACATATGTGGCCTCGACTGGGCTAAGTTGCATGGTGTCACCGAGCACATCGAATTCCAGAGGACTAGGCACGATCCAGGGATCAAATGATTCCAAGGATTGATAAGGCATAGTCGAGACCATATTGACGGCGGAAATATGATGCGCGGTAGGTGGAAGTGGTGTAGGGAAAGTACCCATAAGGATAGAATCTTTCAATAAGCCAACACCAACGCTTTCATACGTAACTGGGTGGTCTCCCAAAAAAGGAATGTTGTTGGTGACAGGGACGCGAGTGTCGGGTGTACAGAAATCAAGTTGATCGATAGTGACAATTTTGCCTTGATGGGGGAATTGTACACATTGAAACACCGACGAGGAAACGATAGTCATACCATAGAACCAACTTATTCCAAGTAGTAGGTTGTAATCAAGGGGGGCATCGACCACCTCGACATCAACGATAATAGTTTTTCCGCCCAACTGAATGGCTAGGGATTGTAACAGTCTGTGTGGATGAAAACCTCACCCATCGAAAGTGCGTAACATCATGGGGGATTTTTCAAGGGCAGGTGATTTTAATCCTTTCCAATAGGCTAGAGACATGACACAAGTAGAGGCTCCCTCATCCAAGATAGTTCTGTAGATTTGTTGATTGTGAACAATAACATCGATTTGGAAAGCTAGTTGGTGGGAGAGTCGTGGTTGATGATCATCTAGATTAAACGTGAGGTTATTTGATGACTCAAGATCAAAAGGGCCAATGGCAGCTAAGAGCGTTCTACGTTGGCTGGGACAGTGTTGTAGAACTTATAAAGCGGACATAGCACACAAAGCTTGAGCCAAATCTTCAACGATGTTGTAGTTTTGGGCAGCCCGTGAACTAGGATTAAAGGTAGACTTCCGAATAGTTCTATTAGGAGGGCGTAAAATGGAGTCAAACGAAGGTTTCTCAATCTGAAGTGGCCCAGATGGAGGACTAACAAACAGAGGATTAACAGAGAATGGTAACGGGTTCGGTGAAGAACTGTTAGTAGTCTTTGGCTTATCAGGTTTAACTGGTGTGTCATATGTCGCAGTGCGAGTGGTCAGATTAACCCCGTTAAACATGTAAATGTGGGAACTTGTCGAGGCTTCATCATGGGGTTGGTTGGAACTGCCCCCTGGAGTGGGGGTTTGAGCAACCAAAGATTGTTGTTGTGGGAAAGGCTGAGTAAGCACCGCGGGTTTTGAATTTCCCTTAAAGATATTGGCCACTTCATCACGATGTGGACAGTGTCGGGTGTAGTGATCATCACCAAAAATGAGACATGGGAATTTCGGTTTCTGTTGTGGTTGTTTCCTGGTAGCAGGGGTTTGCTGTTGATTTTTTGGTTGTTCGTTGTTATTTTTCTTCGGTTTATTTCTCGCTTTCTTCTTGCCCCCAGGTTGTTGTGAAGGGGTTGATTGGACCACATTCACCTCAGAGACCTGAGTTTGAGGGGGGGTAGAAGAGGGTGTCGTCGAATTGGGAGCGGGTGTCAGAGTGGCCCGCTGGATTGTTCCAGTCGATTGGGAAGTAGATTGGGTCTTGATAGAGCCAATAACTCCATCCGCGTGCGAGATAGACGATGGTTTGGATGGATCATTAGTGGCACGGGTAGCATTTGGTATCAACTCGTACAGAGTATCAGATTGTGAAAAAAATAAGTCTAAGTACTAATCTCGGGAAATAGCTTCTTCCTTGGTGACCACGCTGCCCATGGAAACATCACGAGCGATCTGGGGTAACAGTTATTTGGTGAACCATTCCAATAATAATTGGTCAGGAATGACCGCTTTGATTAGCCTTCATCGTCGTCTCCATTCATTAATATGATCGGAGATATGTACAGAGGTTGTCTGATGAAGGGAGGTCAATAGTTCAGTACCCGTTTCATATTGAATGGGTAGTTGGAAGTGTGTGAGAAAGGACATGGTGAGAGAGTTGAAATCGTGAAAAGATGCGCGTGGTAGTTCAATATACCATTTCGCCGCAGAACCCGTAAGTGTTCGTTGGAAAAGACACAAACGTATAGAGTCGTCCATGAGGGAGTTGGATGAACACCACAAATGGAAAGTCATCACATGGTTGTTTGGGTCTTCTCCGTACTTTCCGTCAAATTTTGGGATATTAGAAGGAAGTTTAGCTGGAATAGCTAGCCAAACCGGAGAATGATAAATAGGATCATTCGTTAACCGGGACAAGTTTGGAAGGTCTAGGGTCGCCAGAAAAGGTAGCTGTTGGTTAACCTGTGGGTAATGCTGGTGTGGCATAGGGGCACCAGTAGGACCATACACTGGGTTATACGGATAATTATAACTGGTGGGCCCTCTTGTATGAGGTTGGTGTTGACCAGTGTACACAAGATTTGAGGTGTTTTGAGAAGTATGTGTTAGCGAGGGATACCTGGATGGGTTTTGAGGGTTATAGGCTGGATTTTGCATTTGTCCATAAGGGGGTTGTTGTGGAGCTTGAGGATTGTGTCCTGTCGAGAACTGTGGATTTCCTGGAAAAGGGACATTCCACGGATTGGGTGTGGCAGACACATTTTGTCCGTATGGTGGATGGTGGGCTCTGGATTGAGGTTTGCCCCCAACATGAGGGTGCCCTCCAAATGGAAATTGTCCTCCAGTGGGATGATGCCACCCAGCTTGAGGGAGAGTTCCCAGAATTTGAGACCCAGACATAAATGACTAATCGGTGCCACTAAGCAGATTAGGACCACCAAGACCAGTCCCTCCGGGTTGTTGGATAGGTATGGAACTTCTCGGTACAACTTGGGTAGTAATGGTAGTGGGAGCATTCAGTGCTCTATACCCAAAAGGGAGTGATGATGTAGGTCTTGGTGTTACAGGTGTGCCAATCGCAACTTGGTTAACCACCGCGTTACTGGTGGGAATAGTCCGAATGTGAGGGACTATTGTAGAATGGTCCTTCTAGAGAGGAAAAGTAGACCTTGGGCCAACAGACGGTGTGTTCGGACCAACGGGTGGTATGGCCGTAAAAGCGGTGGTACCGGTAAAATGGTTTAGGGGTACGGTGTAGGAAATAGGTGCATCAGCACCCATCCCTGTTCCATAAAGATCCTGCACCATGCGCGGTGGAATTCGAACAATGTCTGCGGTACAAAAAGGGTCATCGGCTAAAGGGTTTGAATGAGACCCAACTGGAATGTCAGAAGGATTGACGACAAAAAATTCACCAGCGGAATTCAGTTGGAGGACACATCGTTCATATCCCTTCGGAATGCAGAAAGCTTCCAGAGACTCTGAAACAATTCAAAAATTCTCTAAAGGAGTGGGAACTTCTTCCTGGGGAGTTGTAGTGTTGAACCTCGCTCTGTTGAGGAGATTCCTCCATAGAATGAGGGGGTAAAGAGGTGTTTCCTTCCATATTTTCTGGAGGAAGTCCCTGTAGCCTCCGCGAACGGTGTGGAGGGTCGATGTTGGCAAAAAACAGTTGGCAAAAAAGATCTATGGCCAACTACCGAAAAGGAACATCATACGCTAATAGAATCTAAGAATCACAACCAAGAAAACAAGACCTTCTCTCGATGATTGTACTAGTTGGTAATGAAATCCAACGTCGCGTGATCAAGTCAAGAAGGGGTGGGGATAGGGTGGAACAGTTACAATGGCGACTTTCTTAACGAACTTGCGCCTTGGTGCAAGCTTCCATGCAGTAATTGTGGATTTACCCTCCAAGGAGCCCGAGTGAGTTTGACCAATGTCTGTTCCAGGTACAGTGAGACTTCCCTTCACTGTCACCTTGTGTAAGACCCTAAAGATTATGGCCACTAAGGTTACCAATTCGCAGTCCGCCCCTGGGCGGGAACAGTCGACAATCCGATCCGAACGTACAGGCAGGGTATCGAGCCCGAAATCAACTAAAAGGCTTCCACGCAGTAATTATGGATTTACCTTTAATCGATCCCCATAATACGATCTAACCACCACAATCAGTTAAACCACGGAGGGATAATCTCCGTAGCTCACCCGAATGCGACCTCGTGCGTAACCCCTGTGTGAGAGGGGGATCCCAGGTAAACTTATACAATAATTGGATTTGAGTCTTCCTAACTCAGGATGCTAATGTTTGTTTTGGAAACTTTGGAGAGTTATTCTCACAGCCTAATCCAAAGTACTAAGTCTAGTCTACTGTTGGTGGAGGATCCTAAAAAAGAAAAAGTTCTAGATAATTTTTAATTAGCGTTCATTTTATAGTTGTTCTTTACTCAAAAGGGGTGCATGGAAGTGAAACGGATGGAATTATGACTCGATCCCAAAAATGCATCAAAGATTATAAGCAGTCATTTCTTTTCGATGAACATCTATCTAAGGGAGGGAGAGAGAGTTCTTTTCACTAACAAGCACTAATAAGGAATGTCCTCAAACAAATATTCTTCAATCAAATGCTGATGTGATGCTAAAACTTTTGAGATACCTTCTAACATGCACAATCAATCATGAAGATGCTTTTTTATTATTTGCATATGAATAATGATTAATTCAAAACAATGCTCGTCTTGCTAATTATCTTTTTGGATGAATGAAAATCAGACCAACACAAGNACCATAGAACCAACTTATTCCAAGTAGTAGGTTGTAATCAAGGGGGGCATCGACCACCTCGACATCAACGATAATAGTTTTTCCGCCCAACTGAATGGCTAGGGATTGTAACAGTCTGTGTGGATGAAAACCTCACCCATCGAAAGTGCGTAACATCATGGGGGATTTTTCAAGGGCAGGTGATTTTAATCCTTTCCAATAGGCTAGAGACATGACACAAGTAGAGGCTCCCTCATCCAAGATAGTTCTGTAGATTTGTTGATTGTGAACAATAACATCGATTTGGAAAGCTAGTTGGTGGGAGAGTCGTGGTTGATGATCATCTAGATTAAACGTGAGGTTATTTGATGACTCAAGATCAAAAGGGCCAATGGCAGCTAAGAGCGTTCTACGTTGGCTGGGACAGTGTTGTAGAACTTATAAAGCGGACATAGCACACAAAGCTTGAGCCAAATCTTCAACGATGTTGTAGTTTTGGGCAGCCCGTGAACTAGGATTAAAGGTAGACTTCCGAATAGTTCTATTAGGAGGGCGTAAAATGGAGTCAAACGAAGGTTTCTCAATCTGAAGTGGCCCAGATGGAGGACTAACAAACAGAGGATTAACAGAGAATGGTAACGGGTTCGGTGAAGAACTGTTAGTAGTCTTTGGCTTATCAGGTTTAACTGGTGTGTCATATGTCGCAGTGCGAGTGGTCAGATTAACCCCGTTAAACATGTAAATGTGGGAACTTGTCGAGGCTTCATCATGGGGTTGGTTGGAACTGCCCCCTGGAGTGGGGGTTTGAGCAACCAAAGATTGTTGTTGTGGGAAAGGCTGAGTAAGCACCGCGGGTTTTGAATTTCCCTTAAAGATATTGGCCACTTCATCACGATGTGGACAGTGTCGGGTGTAGTGATCATCACCAAAAATGAGACATGGGAATTTCGGTTTCTGTTGTGGTTGTTTCCTGGTAGCAGGGGTTTGCTGTTGATTTTTTGGTTGTTCGTTGTTATTTTTCTTCGGTTTATTTCTCGCTTTCTTCTTGCCCCCAGGTTGTTGTGAAGGGGTTGATTGGACCACATTCACCTCAGAGACCTGAGTTTGAGGGGGGGTAGAAGAGGGTGTCGTCGAATTGGGAGCAGGTGTCAGAGTGGCCCGCTGGATTGTTCCAGTCGATTGGGAAGTAGATTGGGTCTTGACAGAGCCAATAACTCCATCCGCATGCGAGATAGACGATGGTTTGGATGGATCATTAGTGGCACAGGTAGCATTTGGTATCAACTCGTACAGAGTATCAGATTGTGAAACAAATAAGTCTAAGTACTAATCTTGGGCAATAGCTTCTTCCTTGGTGACCACACTGCCCATGGAAACATCACGAGCGATCTGGGGTAACAGTTATTTGGTGAACCATTCCGCTAATAATTGGTCAGGAATGACCGCTTTGATTAGCCTTCGTCGTCGTCTCCATTCATTAATATGATCGGAGATATGTACAGAGGTTGTCTGATGAAGGGAGGTCAATAGTTCAGTACCCGTTTCATATTGAATGGGTAGTTGGAAGTGTCTGAGGAAGGACATGGTGAGAGAGTTGAAATCGTGAAAAGATGCGCGTGGTAGTTCAATATACCATTTCGCCACAAAACCCGTAAGTGTTCATTGGAAAAGACAAAAACATATAGAGTCGTCCATGAGGGAGTTGGATGAACACCACAAATGGAAAGTCATCACGTGGTTGTTTGGGTCTTCTCTGGACTTTCCGTCAAATTTTGGGATATTAGAAGGAAGTTTAGCTGGAATAGCTAGCCAAACCGGAGAATGATAAATAGGATCATTCGTTAACCGGGACAAGTCTGGAAGGTCCAGGGTCGCCAGAAAAGGTAGCTATCGGTTAACCTGTGGGTAATGCTGGTGTGGCATAGGGGCACCAGTAGGACCATACACTGGGTTATACAGATAATTATAACTGGTGGGCCCTCTTGTATGAGGTTGGTGTTGACCAGGGTACACAGGATTTGAGGTGTTTTGAGAAGTATGTGTTAGCGGGGGATACCTGGATGGGTTTTGAGGGTTATAGGCTGGATTTTGCATTTGTCCATAAGGGGGTTGTTGTGGAGCTTGAGGATTGTGTCCTGTCAAGAACTGTGGATTTCCTGGAAAAGGGACATTCCACGGATTGGGTGTGGCAGACACATTTTGTCCGTATGGTGGATGGTGGGCTCTGGATTGAGGTTACCCCCCAACATGAGGGTGCCCTCCAAATGGAAATTGTCCTCCAGTGGGATGATGCCACCCAGCTTGAGGGAGATTTCCCAGAATTTGAGACCTAGACATAAATGACTAATCGGTGCCACTAAGCAGATTAGGACCACCAAGACCGGTCCCTCTGGGTTGTTGGATAGGTATGGAACTTCCCGGTACAACTTGGGTAGTAGTGGTAGTGGGAGCATTCAGTGCTCTATACCCAAAAGGGAGTGATGATGTAGGTCTTGGTGTTACAGGTGTGCCAATCGCAGCTTGGTTAACCACCGCGTTACCGGTGGGAATAGTCCGAATGTGAGGGACTATTGTAGAATGGTCCTTCTAGAGAGGAAAAGTAGACCTTGGGCCAACAGACGGTGTGTTCGGACCAATGGGTGGTGTGGCTGTAAAAGCGGTGGTACCGGTAAAATGGTTTAGGGGTATGGTGTAGGAAATAGGTGCATCAGCACCCATCCCTGTTCCATAAAGATCCTGCACCATGCGCGGTGGAATTCGAACAATGTCTGCGGTCCAAAAAGGGTCATCGGCTAAAGGGTTTGAATGAGACCCAACCGGAATGTCAGAAGGATTGACGACAACAAATTCACCAGCGGAATTCAGTTGGAGGACACATCGTTTATATCCCTCCGGAATGTAGAAAGCTTCCAGAAACTCTGAAACAATTCAAAAATTCTCTAAAGGAGTGGGAACTTCTTCCTGGAGAGTTGTAGTGTTGAACCTCGCTCTGTTGAAGAGATTCCTCCATAGAATGAGGGGGTAAAGAGGTGTTTCCTTCCATATTTTCTGGAGGAAGTCCCTGTAGCCTCCGCGAACGGTGTGGAGGGTCGATGTTGGCAAAAAAGAGTTGGCAAAAAAGATCTATGGCCAACTACCGAAAAGGAACATCATACCCTAATAGAATCTAAGAATCACAACCAAGAAAACAAGACCTTCTCTCGATGACTGTACTAGTTGGTAATGAAATCCAACGTCGCGTGATCAAGTCAAGAAGGGGTGGGGATAGGGTGGAACAGTTACAATGGCGACTTGCTTAACGAACTTGCGCCTTGGTGCAATATTCCATGCAGTAATTGTGGATTTACCCTTCAAGGAGCTCGAGTGAGTTTGACCAATGTCTGCTCCAGGTACAGTGAGACTTCCCTTCACTGTCACCTTGTGTAAGACCCTAAAGATTATGGCCACTAAGGTTACCAATTCGCAGTCAGCCCCTGGGCGGGAACAGTCGACAATCTGATCCGAACGTACAGGCAGGGTATCGAGCCCGAAATCAACTAAAAGGCTTCCACGCAGTAATTGTGGATTTACCTTTAAGCGATCCCCATAATATGATCTGACCACCACAATCAGTTAAACCACAGAGAGATAATCTTCGTATCTCACCCGAATGCGACCTCGTGCGTAACCCCTGTGTGAGAGGGGGATCCCAGGTAAACTTATACGATAATTGGATTTGACTCTCCCTAACTCAGGATGCTAATGTTTGTTTTGGAAACTTTGGAGAGTTATGCTCACAGCCTAATCCAAAGTACTAAGTCTAGTCTACTGTTGGTGGAGGATCCTAAAAAAGAAAAAGTTCTAGATAATTTTTAATTAGCGTTCATTTTATAGTTGTTCTTTACTCAAAAGGGGTGCATGGAAGTGAAACGGATGGAATTATGACTCGATCCCAAAAATGCATCAAAGATTATAAGCAGTCATTTCTTTTCGATGAACATCTATCTAAGGGAGGGAGAGAGAGTTCTTTTCACTAACAAGCACTAATAAGGAATGTCCTCAAACAAATATTCTTCAATCAAATGCTGATGTGATGCTAAAACTTTTGAGATACCTTCTAACATGCACAATCAATCATGAAGATGCTTTTTTATTATTTGCATATGAATAATGATTAATTCAAAACAATGCTCGTCTTGCTAATTATCTTTTTGGATGAATGAAAATCAGACCAACACAAGAAAGAATCATACAAACGATACACCCTCTCATTGCGATCAAAACAAGAAGTGAAAGAAAATAAACAATCAAGGAAAAATCAAGAACTTCACACCAAAAGAAATGTCAAAGAACAATTACCTTAACTAAAATCAAATGAAAAGATCTGTAGGCCTGTGATGACCTTCACCAGTGTTTTTCGTTCAGTCAAAAAAGAGAGAAAGACAATGCATGGGTTTCAAACTCCAAATGACAGAAAAACTCAACAACAATAGTGAAGAATGCTACAAAATCCAAACAACAAGATGTCTGTTCTTCAAAAAGACAGATGTCAAAGCTGGAAAGGAAGAAGGATTGACTCACATGTGACCCAGCAAGAGAAACACAGAGGTAAAACCCTGAATTTTTTTTTTATGAAAGGTTTATTGGCCAAAGGAGGGCTGGCGCTCTGTTGTCAAGGACAAGGAGTGCTATAGCGCTCTATGTAAGGCACTCAGGGAGCGTTGGCGCTCTATTAACACAGGGACAGGGGCGCCAGGTTCAGAAAGCTCCTAAAAGTATCAAAAATCCAAAAATTGCAGTTCAGTCTCGACAATCAAGCTGAGTGTGATGGGGTAGGGAGTCAATAAGCTCATGAAATCAATCAAAAAGGAGTGATCCAGGTCTAAAAACCATCAAGGGGTGAGACAAGGTCAATGAGGAGAAATCAAAACAAGGAGTTTTGATTTGAGGCTTCTCCCCATTGGAGTCGCCATTTTCTGTTGTAGGAAAATCTCCCTGCGGACAGGTAAATTGCCTCAAAGAGATAGACCCTAAACTCTAAGATAGAAAGTGCTTAACGTGGACACTGACTTCCTTTCAAATCCATACAAACTAATACATGAGAAGGAAGGATAATAGAAGTACCTCTTTATTGACATTTTTCCCTGCACGCTCCGAGTTGAGCTCCAATCCTTTGCTCCTCGATGAGCCCTATAGACAAACAAAGCATGACCACTTCCTACTCTATTGATATTAGCTTGAAAACAAATCTATCTATCAACGATAAGTTCATGTAAGATCATACATGAACTAGAAAGAAATAGGCCAAGCGTGTCATATTAATGAGAATAACGACAGCAGTACTTACAATCGTGGATGCGAATGTGACAGCTTCATCAAGTCCCCTTTGTCTAACCCTTGCTTGAGAGTTCCACAACTTGGATGATAGCATCTTCACTGATCACTCTCCTTTGACTGGTTGTGTGTCTCCTATGAGATCATAGGTTTCATGCTAGCAATTCTTCCTCCTTTTTCACCATCATAGAGCCTGCTTATATAGGTTAAGAGAAGCTTAACCTCTTGAGTTATCTTTAGAACAAGTTGAGGAATTACGTCCTTAGATCAGGGATCTCCTGATGGAACCAAGAATTCGAATGCAACTGCCTTCCAAACTTGAAAGATCCTCCCCTTATTCTCCTCAACGAGCCAACCACTACCTCAAATTAAATAGCGCTCCCTCAAAAGGGGCATCAGGGTGCTATAATGCTCCCTATGAGGCTCAAGGGGAGCGCCAACGCTCTAAGGATGGGTAGCGCTCTCTCAGAGAAGTGGTTTGTTGTTATAACACTCCCCAGTAGCTTGTGGGGGAGCGCCAACGCTCCTAAGGATTCCACAGGAGAGCACTCTCCTCCAAAACCCTATTTTAAGGGATCCTTTCAGGTGATAAGAGTTCTTTGACTTCAGTTAACCATTTCCCCTCCTCCAAATCAAGTGTATGAGATGTTTTAAGTGCCTCCTTAGTGTCGTTATTATGGANCATGTTCCTACCATTTAATTTATTTTTTTTCTCATGGAAGTGACAACCTTAGCCTACATGCTTGTTGATTTGGTTTCCTTGTATTTAGGTTTGGAGTGTCAAACCTAGTTGTTTGCACTGCAAATAGATTAAAACCTCCATTTTTTTGAATACCTTTCAATAACTCTATTTTTACGTTACTTTTGTATAGGCTACACAAATTCAGCGTCGATGAAACTATTGACACATATAGAGTCGACTACATAGATTCCAATTATACAATTTTTTTTAATTAATATTTTTTACTATTTTTACTATTTTTTTTTTGTTAACATATCTCAAAATACGAAAATAAATACCTCTTTTATTTCTACTATAACTTTTTATCATCTTAGTTGTTTTTAAAATAAGCTACACGTCATACTAAAATAGTTTGATATCTACAATCTAAAAATAAATAAAATATTGTTTGATAATGTTAAAACCCTACAAGGCCTTGTAATTTCATGGATATAATGAATTTCATAATTTATATAAATTTAATATTATAAATTTTGAAAAAATACACTGCACTAGAACAACGCGTTCTCTACAATTCTACAAATATTTTTAAGGAAAATTCATCATTGAGGTACTAACATAAACATATGCATTATACTTTGCTTGAAAAATAACATACCATTGTTAGAAAAAAACTCAAATTTCACATAGTTATTCACAAATTCTATAAATAAAAATTATATATTTGGAAAGTTAATTCAATTTCCTAAATTTAATCTTTTTATACAATATTCAAATTCATTGTAAAAGTATCTTGAATAATCTCTCAAGTTAGCATATTGTTGTTTTTCCATGTTTTCATTGCCACTAACTTATCATGAGAGAC
Organism: Picea glauca; assembly: GCA_000966675.3. NCBI lineage: Eukaryota > Viridiplantae > Streptophyta > Pinopsida > Pinales > Pinaceae > Picea > Picea glauca. The sequence continues at coordinate 146,004 of JZKD02S1599471.1, read as the reverse complement.
CATCATTATCTTGCACCCACCCACATATATATGACGAGACCATCATTAGCTTGCACCCACTAACATATACAATCTAGACTAGGGAGTCAACCCCTTCAATGGTTGTTTACTTGTGTGAAATCTCCTCTACAAGGAAAAATAAGACATTATTTAGATAATTTAGATGAAAAAAGAGAAGCCTTTAACCAAGTGAGTTGAGTTAATACAATTGGTGCTATGTGAGACTCCATCATCATCAAAATCAATCAAATGGATAGATAGAATTAAAGAAGAAAATAGTGAAAATATGGCATCCTACAATTTGCAAGATCTACACTCACGAGACTTAGAAGGATATGTATCCTTGAATGTTATAAGGAAATATCTAATGCTACATTCTTCTTCCAATGCACAAAAATATTATTCATTCATTTAGACTTAGAGAAAAGGTTAAAACTTGAATCTTTAACCTTGGAAATGGAAAATCTGAGAACCCTGAGGTGACACACTTGGGTGTTTATACCCCTTCTTTAGAAAATCTTCGATCTATATTTGCAACTCCTTCAACTTGCGTATACTCATTCTGTAGGGAGTCTTTGATACTGGAGCTACTCCATGCATCAAATTTATAGAGAAATCAATATCTCTCTTTGGGGGTAGTCCTGGTATCTCCTTGAACACATCCTCAAAATCTGCCAGGACTGAGTGATCCTCCAGATTTGGCACCTTATCCTTAGGTGCTTCTTCCATATAGGCTGCAAATATTTGGCAGCCCTTCCTGTAACATTTCTTCAGGTGCATTGTTGATATCTCTCAAACAGTAACTTCCCTAGTAATTTCTTGTACTTCTCTTGGGTTCCCTTCCTCATATAGGAATGTAAATGCCTTGTTATGACAGTCTAAGATGGCATGGTGTTGGTCCAACCAATCCATACCAATTATACAGGAATATGAACCCAATGGCAGGATGTTCAAATATTCCTTGGTATTTAGCCCATTCATGTCCACTGGACATGATTTAACCAGCTCGATAACGTTTCTCTTGGCTCTTGTATTTAGTTGTACCAGCCAATATTTCTCATGCTTACTTCTTGGAAAAAAATTTCTTTCCACAATTTTAGGATCTATGTAACTATGACTAGCTCCTAAATATATCAAAATAGTAAAGGCATGGTTATTGATCATACCTTCTACTTCAATCATGTGTGATTGAAACTCTTCTTGCTTGTTTTCCAGGGCTTCATAGATCCTTGGTACACTTCTTCCCATGTCCTCCACTGTTTCTTCTTGTTGTACATTGTGGACGGCTCTCACTTTGTCACTTTTGTGAGGAAAATCTCTATACTTATGGTCTCCTTTACAACCCCAACAATGAATGGGTGTATTCCTTATCCTTTTCCTACCTACCTCAACCATTCTGTGCTCTCTAAAAGATGGTTGTCCTTGAGGACTATTTATGAAAAATGGAGGCTTTCTCCCCTTCTGCCTTTGTTCCTTCTTGAAATTATTCTTTTCCTCCCAAGCTCTTTGGAAAGTAGGCTTTCCCTTTTGCTGATCATATAAACACTTTTTCCTCCTTATTATTTCTTCCAAATTCATGGGATCATCATATTGAATTTTATCACTGATGAAAGATGGCAGCCCACTCAGGTACCTCTCAATCTTAATTGTCTCATCCTTGATGAAGGAGACATACTTCAAAACCTCTAAAAATCTCCTTTCATATTAATCAATAGTCATTCTTCCCAATTTGAGTTCAAAGAACTCTTTCATCTTTTTGTCATAATACCTCTTGGTCAAGTATTTCTTCTCAAAATGCCTCTTGAATTCCTTCCAAGTCACATTTTTCTCTCTGAGATGTTGCACTTGCACAAGTTGATCCCACCACATGGATGTCTTTCCTTTCAACTAATAGATATCAATTCTTCTTTCTGCATGGGAAGAATAGTTATGAAATTGGAATTAATTCCTCATTCCTAGCAGCCATGTATCAACATCTTCATCCTTCTTGTGCTCTCCATCAAAAGTAGGAGGTTTGATATTATTCATTTCTCCTTTCAACTCATCCACCCCATACCTCCTATCCTCCCGGATAGGGGATGGACTTGAGCTATTGTGTGATCTCCTATGGGAATGCTTTTGGGGGTGATGGTGATGTCTTCTACCACTTCTTGATCTTCCTTTCTTCTCAGGGGTCCCATGGCTTCCTGATTTACTGGAGAAACTCTCCTTATCCAAATTCTTTTCAATTCTTTCCAGGCTCTGGATTAACCTCATGTTGAAGTATTCCTATTGTTCCTTGGCCTTCATAAGCCTCTCATTATCAGCCTTGTGGCTCTGGACATAGGTCTGCAATTTTTTGAGGGTCTCAGGCAGATTTATGTCTTCCTCCTTTCCTCCTCCATGTCCATTGGGGTTGGTTCCTTCCATACCCAACTGGACATTCAACCCTCCGATTTCATCTTGTTGGTTGTAGACTACTTGTGTATCCTCCATCACTCTACACTCTATGCTGACTCTGATCTGACAACTGTTAATTATGCAAAATTATTTATTATAGTAGAATGTTTATGTATGTTTAAATTTGCATTAGATATATATGTATATCAGAGCATGATAGTTTCAAGTGGCATGACTCGACCTGGTTCATTGGGTATGTTACAATCTAGTTCTAGAGCAATTTGGTTTGAACTAGTGGTGTGTCCCCGATGAGGGTGGCTAGGGGGAATTACAAATTGGTATCAGAGCAGTTTGGTTTTGAAGTAGTGGTGTGTCCCCAGTGAGGGTGGTTGGGGGATGTTACAAATTGGTATCAGAGTAGTATGGTTTTTAAATAGTGGCGTGTCCCCGACTAGGGTGGTCGGGGGATGTTACAATTTGGTATCAGAGTAGTTTGGTTTTGAGGTAGTGGTGTGTCCCCAGCGATGGTGGCAGGGGTGACCCACTGTTGATAGCTTGGAGCATCATGGTCTAATGTTGGGAGGTTCGTGGAAGGTCTACACGAAGTCGATGGTCTTCTCATAAAAAGATAAGTACCAATTCTATGTTAATTGTATGTTGTGTATCTTGCACATGTGTTAAAATGTTATGAGTACTTCATGTATTTGTTGCATGTGTAGGCTTACTGTCATTTTTGCATTAATCTATATTGTAGAAGAATATTTATGTAAGTTTAAATTTGAATTAGATATATATGTATATCAGAGCATGATAGTTTCAAGTGGCATGACCCGACCTAGGTGGTTGGTTATGTTACAATATGGTTTCATAGCAGTTTGGTTTGAAGTAGTGGCGTCTCCCTGGTGAGGGTGGTCAGGGGACGTTACAATTTGGTATCAAAGCTGTTTGGTTTTGAAGTAGTGGCATGTCCCCGACCAAGGTGGCCGAGGGATGTTACAAAAGGGGCTAGCGCCCAAAATTTTGTTCTAAGAACATGAAATAGGCTTAGATAAGGAGCCTGTTGGATTTTTAATTATACAGACCTACACCTAAAGAAGTAGGGAAGGCTTGTAAACTTGAAGGAGGGATCTAGCATGCATCCAAGAGCCAATTCGACTCTGTGTTGGAAGAATCCATTTACAATATTGCATCACTGAAAAGACAATTGTTCAAGTATCCATAACTTCCTGCTCAAAAATCAGAATTGAGCATGGAAATAGGCATTGGAAAGGTCTTCAAAAGTAAAAGATAATTGTTCACCCAGAAATTGGATCTGAACAATCAATTTCTCAGGAAATCAGTAGGAAAACAATTCTGATATATATTAATGAATCATAATGACTCGTGTTTTCATGAAATTATTGAGAACAGTTAGCTTGACAAAGTTCTGTTGGTTGCACATTTTTTCATAATTAAGAGCTATCATATCAGAGTCATCATAGAGTGCAGAGTGATGGAGGATACACAAGTAGTCTATAGCCAAGAATATGAAATCATATGGTTAAATTTCTAGTTGGGTATGGAAGGAACCAACTCCAATGGACATGGAGGAGGAAAGGAGGAAGACATAAATATGAATGAGACCCTCATAAAATTGCAGATAGATGTACAGAGCCACAAATATGATAATGAGAGTCTTATGAAGGCCAAGGAACAACATGAATACTTCAACATGAAGTTAATCCAAATCCTAGAAATAATTGAAAATAATTTGGATAAGGAGAGTGGATCCAACAAATCAGGAAGCCACAATACCCATGAGAATAAAGGAAGATTAAGGAGTGGTAGCAGACATCACCATCACTCACAAAAGCATTCCCATAGGAGATCACATGGTAGCTCAAGTCCATCCCCTGTCAGAAAACATAAAAGGTATGGGGTGGATGAGTTGAAAGGAGAAATGAATAAGATAAAATCTCCTACTTTTGATGGAGAGCACAAGAAGGATGAAGATGTTGAGACATGGTTGCAAGGCATGAGAAATTACTTCCAATTGCATAACTATTCTTCTCATGCAGAAGAAATAATTTCTATCTATCAGCTAAAAGGAAAAACATCCGTGTGGTGGGATCAGCTTGTGCAAGTGCAAGACCTCAGAGACAAAAATGTGACTTGGAAGGAATTCAAGAGGCATTTTGAGAAGAAATACATGACCAAGAGGTATTATGATAAAAACATGAAAGAGTTCTTTGAACTCAAACTGGGAAGCATGACTATTGATGAATATGAAAGGATATTTTTAGAATTGTTGAAGTATGTCTCTTTCATCAAGGATGAGACCGTTAAGATTCAAAGGTACCTGAGTGGGATGCCATCTTTCATCAGTGATAAAATCCAATATGATGATCCCAAGACTTTGGAAGAAACCATAAGGAGGGAAAAGTCTTTATATGATCAACAAAAGGGAAATCCTACTTTCCAAAGAGCTTGGGAAGACAAGAAGAAGTTTAAGAAGGAACAAAGGCAGAAGGGGAGAAAGCCTCCATTTTTTAGAAACAATACTCAAGGACAACCATATTTTAGAGAGAACATAATGGCTGAGGTAGGTGGGAAAAGGTCAAGGCTAAGCATAGAAACCCATCTAGATTGTTGCAGCCATTACCCATTCATGAATGGAAGTGGGAAGTGGTGACACTTGATTTCACCACCAAATTGCCGAGAACAAACAAGCAACATGATGTTATCATGGTGGTGGTGGACAATCTTACTAAAGCTTCCCATTTCATTCCTATGAAGGTTACTCATAAGGCAACCAATGTTGTCGATATTTATATGAGGTAAGTAACATGCTTGTATGGCATACCCAAGACAATTGTGTCTGAAAGAGACCCAAAGTTTACCTCAAAGTTCTGGAAGGGGTTATTCAAACGGTTTGGAACAAATATGAACTTCAGCACAACTTATCATCTAGAGACTGATGGGAAAATAGAAACAGTGAACCAAGTGATAGAGGATATTATAAGGATGTATGTGATGGACAAACCATCTAAATGGGAATATTATCTATAGTTGGTAGAATTTTCCTACAACAATGGGTACCGAGCATCACTGAAGATAAGCCCATTTGAGGCACTTTATGGAAGAAAGTGCAACACACCAGTAAGTTGGGACAACCCAAGAGATAGAGCAGTATTTGGGCCAGGTTTGCTCAGGGAAATGGAAGAGAAAATGATGAAGATTAAATAGAATTTAAAGGTTTCCCAAGACAGGTAGAAAAGTTATGATGACAAGAACATAACTCAAAGGGAATATAAAGTGGGTGATCATTTTTTCTTGAAGGTGAAGGCCAACAAAAGTTCCTTGAAGTTGGGAAATTGCTCCAAGTTGGCAGCCATATATTGTGGGTCGTTTGAAATCCTAGAGAGGATTTGACCAATAGCTTATATGATTGCATTGTCTGCATCTATGTCTATACATAATGTATTCCATGTATCATTGCTTAATAAAAATATATACATGATGCTAATCATGTTATTTATTGGAATGTGATTCAGGTGGAGAAAGAAAGCGCTTCCAAGTGCATCCGGTACACATTCTGGACCAAAAAATCAAACAACTCCAGAATCATGGTCTTGAGGACACAACTTAGGAGCATGAAGATGCTATATAGGTAGAATACCCGCATCTTTTTGAAGATTTTTGAAAATATTGCTAATGTTATGTAAATGAGTTGCACTAAGGACAGTGCAAAAATAAGGGGAGGGGATTATAATACCCGAAGGTTGAGCCCCTACTGAATTGTAATGATGTTTAATGAAGTTCATAGGTTGGTGAGCCAAGTATTTATAAGCTAGAAGTCTTATGTGTTTATTAGGATGGAGAGCCTAGATTCTAAGGCTAGTGAGCCTGATTTTGTATATGTAATTATGCAGATCATTAATAAAAATACATCGCTGCGTGTAGACCGACCACGAAGAAAGAGTTATAGGGGAATAAGCTCCACTAGGAAGGGAAAGGGAAGGGGTATAAGAGGCTAGAAAAAAGGGCTAATCTTGAGGGCTTAACCCAAGGGGATATTATAATATATTTCCTAAATTATTAAAGTTTGGGAAATACACCTTGTTATCCTAAATTCCTTTGGGGAGAGGAACAAGATCCTGGAGAGCCAAGTGTCATCCAGGACACATGGAAATTTATGTGGGAAATTCCATCGTTGTGGGGGTTCTCTCTCACCATTCAGACCACTCTTTCCATCCTTTGTCCCATTCACTCACACACTAACCAGGCACACAGTCATCCATTTCCGCCATTGTTGAACCCCTTTTCCATCATGAACCTATGTAATTTGTTAAGTCGTGCCTTGCCTTATCCGATTTTGCTACTATGGTTACCTAGTTGACTCAAGAGATAGACATAAGAAGATGGTTGTCAGGCTTGTGGTTTGAAGAGGAAGGTTTTCAAGCCCGTGGGTTGAAGAAGCAAGTTGTCAGGCCTATGAGAAACTCTCTCCAGGCAAGAGAGTTTGTTGGGGAATTGATTTCTACTTGAGGGAGTCCAACAACAACTACAGAGCTCTAACAATTCTTGATCTGACATGTTGTTGAAGCCCTGGAAGGGAAGTGGAGTAGTCGATGGATTATGGAACAATGAAGGTGTATATTCCCTGGTTGGGAAGGGAATGTGGGGAATGAGAGTATGTGAGCGATGGGCATAAGTATGCAACAGGAAGGATTCCCTCTAAGGGAATGAGGGAATCCTTCATGTTGCATTGTGCATCTTTCCGTAGTCTCAGCCTAGCCTTAGATTTCCTTTACCTTGGGTGGAGTTTAGTCCTAGCTCGAGGGTGACCCACTGTTGATAGCTTGGAGCAATGTGGTCTAAGGATGGGAGGTTTTTGGAAGGTCTGCATGCATAGGTGGTCTTCTCATAAAAAGATAAGTATCAATTCTATGTTAATTGTATGTTGTGTATCTTTCACATGTGTTATAATGTTATGAGTATTGCATGTATATGTTGCATGTGTAGGCTTACTGTTATTTTCGAATTAATCTATATGTAGCAGAATGCTTATGTCTGTTTAAATTTTCATTAGATATATATGTATATCAGAGCATGATAGTTTCAAGTGGCATGTCCCCGACAAGGGTGGCCAGGGGACGTTACAAATTGGTATCAGATAATTTTGGTTTTGAAGTAGTGGCATGTCCCTGACGAGGGTGGCTGGAGAAGTTACAATTTAATAATATAATATAATAAAAGGGACTAGCGAAATTGGCGAAACCCTCAAAGGTCCGAAGAGCAGAGTAAATCATCATTGTTCATCGACAGGGGACACATAATAATAGATCCTATGGTCAGGATGATTCAAGGAATAAGTATTTGAGGTCAAGGGCTTCCTAAGGTCCGAATTTCGGAGTCCATCACGAGCGTTGATCACAGAGGACATTTGGAACCAGATCTCGTAGTCCGGAGGAGTAGTAATCTGAAGGATTTGAGTTGCAAAATTTTTGAAGATGCAAAAGTAGATTTGCAATACATGGAATTGGTAACAAAATTATAGCAAGGTAAAATGCAATAGAAAGTTGAATATTATGAATTGGGAATTCATGGAATTATCTTGTACAGGAATNCTCACAGCCTAATCCAAAGTACTAAGTCTAGTCTACTGTTGGTGGAGGATCCTAAAAAAGAAAAAGTTCTAGATAATTTTTAATTAGCGTTCATTTTATAGTTGTTCTTTACTCAAAAGGGGTGCATGGAAGTGAAACGGATGGAATTATGACTCGATCCCAAAAATGCATCAAAGATTATAAGCAGTCATTTCTTTTCGATGAACATCTATCTAAGGGAGGGAGAGAGAGTTCTTTTCACTAACAAGCACTAATAAGGAATGTCCTCAAACAAATATTCTTCAATCAAATGCTGATGTGATGCTAAAACTTTTGAGATACCTTCTAACATGCACAATCAATCATGAAGATGCTTTTTTATTATTTGCATATGAATAATGATTAATTCAAAACAATGCTCGTCTTGCTAATTATCTTTTTGGATGAATGAAAATCAGACCAACACAAGCAAGAATCATACAAACAATACACCCTCTCATTGCGATCAAAACAAGAAGCGAAAGAAAATAAACAATCAAGGAAAAATCAAGAACTTCACACCAAAAGAAATGTCAAAGAACAATTACCTTAACTAAAATCAAATGAAAAGATCTGTAGGCCTGTGATGACCTTCACCAGTGTTTTTCGTTCAGTCAAAAAAGAGAGAAAGACAATGCATGGGCTTCAAACTCCAAATGACAGAAAAACTCAACAACAATAGTGAAGAAGGCTACAAAATCCAAACAACAAGATGTTTGTTCTTCAAAAAGACAGATGTCAAAGATGGAAAGGAAGAAGGATTGACTCACATGTGACCCAGGAAGAGAAACACAGAGGTAAAACCCTAATTTTTTTTTTATGAAAAGTTTATTGGCAAAAGGAGGGCTGGCGCTCTGTTGTCAAGGACAAGGAGTGCTATAGCGCTCTGTGTAAGGAACTCAAGGAGTGTTGGCGCTCTGTTAACACAGGGACAGGGGCGCCAGGTTCAGAAAGCTCCTAAAAGTATCAAAAATCCAAAAATTGTAGTTCAGTCTCGAAAATCAAGCTGAGTGTGATGTGGTAGGGAGTCAATAAGGTCATGAAATCAATCAAAAAGGAGTGATCCAGGTCTAAAAACCATCAAGGGGTGAGACAAGGTCAATGAGGAGAAATCAAAACAAGGAGTTTTGATTTGAGGCTTCTCCCCAGTGGAGTCGCCATTTTCTGTTGTAGGAAAATCTCCCTGCGGACAGGTAGATTGCCTCAAAGAGCTAGACCCTAAACTCTAAGATAGAAAGTGCTTAACGTGGACACTGACTTCCTTTCAAATCCATACAAACTAATACATGAGAAGGAAGGATAATAGAAGTACCTCTTTATCGACATTTTTCCCTGCACGCTCCGAGTTGAGCTCCAATCCTTTGCTCCTCGATGAGCCCTATAGACAAACAAAGCATGACCACTTCCTACTCTATTGATATTAGCTTGAAAACAGATCTATCTATCAACGATAAGTTCATGTAAGATCATACATGAACTAGAAAGAAACAGGCCAAGCGTGTCATATTAATGAGAATAACGACAACAGTACTTACAATCGTGGATGCGAATGTGACAGCTTCATCAAGTCCCCTTTGTCTAACCCTTGCTTGAGAGTTCCACAACTTGGATGATAGCAGCTTCACTGATCACTCTCCTTTGACTGGTTGTGTGTCTCCTATGAGATCATAGGTTTCATGCTAGCAATTCTTCCTCCTTTTTCACCATCATAGAGCCTGCTTATATAGGTTAAGAGAAGCTTAACCTCTTGAGTTATCTTTAGAACAAGTTGAGGAATTACGTCCTTGGATCAGGGATCTCCTGATGGAACCAAGAATTCGAATGCAACTGCCTTCCAAACTTGAAAGATCCTCCCCTTATTCTCCTCAACGAGCCAACCACTGCCTCAAATTAAATAGCGCTCCCTCAAAAGGGGCATCAGGGTGCTATAACGCTCCCTATGAGGCTCAAGGGGAGCGCCAACGCTCTAAGGATGGGTAGCGCTCTCTCAGAGAAGTGGTTTGTTGTTATAACACTCCCCAATAGCTTGTGGGGGAGCGCCAACGCTCCTAAGGATTCCACAGGAGAGCACTCTCCTCCAAAACCATGTTTTAAGGGATCCTTTCAGGTGATAAGAGTTCTTTGACTTCAGTTAACCATTTCCCCTCCTCCAAATCAAGTGTATGAGATGTTTTAAGTGCCTCCTTAGTGTCGTTATTATGGAAGTATGCTTGAACAACATTTGCGACACTTGTGAACAACTTGCGACACTTACAAAAGTTGTCAGGAACATGCGACACTTACGACAATTGAGAGGAACATGCGACACTTATCCAATTGAGTAATATTGATGTATAACACTCACCTCCTCATCATGGCTAGTTGCACACTCCTCCACATGGGAATGTGCCTATCCTAACAATGGATCATTCCACTCTTCTGCTATATCATCCCTCAATCTTTGTCTTGTGCCATTGAAGGAACCCTCATTTAGGTCTTTGGGCCATCTTCCATACTTGATGGTGCAATAGTGTCGAAAAGACATAACTTCACAAAACTCTTTACCTAGTGCTAAATACTCCTTATAGAAGGCATGTACTTTCCCACCGCTAGTTCCCACTTTATTCTAGCCATGAGCTCCTTCTTGGTCTTCATATTTCCAACCTCAGTATGTTTTCCTTGACCTCAGTTGACTGCTACAGATTTTTCTTCTACTGAATACCCCCTCATGATGGAAAGATCACCAGCTCTAATACCACTGTAATGTCCCTAGAAAAAATTTAGGGTTTTAGGGAAGATTATCTTGTTGTTAATTTTCCAATCAACCTTTCAACCCCTTATGAAATTGTCAAACACTTTGTGTTATCTTTGTTTACTACTACTAATGAATTCTTACAATAATTGGCAGAGATATAATATCAAACAAATTGCACAGAAAATAGAAGAAACATCCATGTCATCTTTAGCATTACACATGTCTCCTAACAACAAGACATATCTCCAAAATATACGATCCCAATGGTTGCAACAACAACAACAATTAACCACAACAATATGTAGAAAATAAACTAGAGTATCCCCTTAGGGATGCACCACAAAAATATCCAGTTGGATATTAATATCCAAGAACAGTTAGCAGCACCAATGAATCTCTAGGAGTTGTTGTAGTAGCTACAATACACAAACAACACTAAAATTTCATTATGGAACTAGAACTATTTTTTCTATGTATCTTATTTCGCTGCCATATGTTGTAGAAGAGACTATTGTTGTATATCCAACCTTTAGATTGTATACCCTCCTCTTTTTGGTTCTCAAAAATGTTAAAGCTTCCTGCTAGACCTCCTGTAAAATTTTCCCATGCACAGTCAACCTATGTGGAAACCCTTGACCCCTTCCTCAAACTTGGATGTGCTTTAAAGGGAGGGATCAACCCCCTTTAAACCTCCAATTCTCCTCTATCTCCTTGGTTCAGTAAAATGCAATCTGGTCCTCTTCAAGGTGCCTCTCTCAGTGGTTATGGGGTTCAACCCTCTTTTAGTAATAGGAGATGGGGCTTGGCTTCACCTTTTCTGTCTGGAACAAACCTCACTACATCCCTAGAACCCTTCGACCTCCACTAAATATTTCACAACCCTCCACAGGTCACAAAATAGCATCTCGCCCCCCTCCCCCCTTTAGAAAGGCCTAGATTAGGGCTCGATCTTTTCCTAGCTGCAACTGCAATAAACCATCAAATCCTCCCAACGAGTCCCCTCTAGACTCAAAACAACCAAGAAATGAAGTTTATAGGAGATATAAGAAAGATAAGGGGTAGGTCTATCCAAACTTGAGTTAGGGTGAGGAATAGCCCACTGAAACTCAGTAGAACTAGGGGTTAAACAACCCTCCAAAGGACAGAGGCAATCGCCTTCAAAAACAGAAAGGAGAACTTCCAAAAATAAATCCCGGTGTGATCAATTGAGCCTCCCATCTCCTTATATATATTTTTTCCTTTAGTTTGATTCCTTCTTTTTAGGTGACTTATCCCTCAAGTTAGGGTATTTTACCCTTTACTTTTCCCAATGGACAATCTTAAAACCATCCTCTACCCTCTTTGTGCCCATTAAATCCCCACGAATTCCCTTTAGTTGGCGACTATGGCCTATGGGGAGCCCCTTCAACCAATGCATCCCTCCTTTGGTGGGATCAAAGGGGAGGGGACATGACAATGATACTCAAGAGGCCATGTATGGTTGTTTGAGGAATCCTTCTTGTCCCTAGATGGACAAAATATTCCTTGAGGGACTAATGTTCATGTTTCATTCCCTAGCCATATCCAAGGTCCCGATACCCATGCATATGCTGACTATATTCATCAGGAGACCAAGGATACCTTTGAAAGGTTCTTTGTGGTGGGTCAATATGTTTTTAATGACCTTAGATGTCTATAATATTTCTTTGGCATAATCTTGTCAAACCCACCTTTATGGATGTTTAGTGATAAAAGAGTGTGCATGTTCCTACCATTTAATTTATTTTTTTTCTCATGGAAGTGACAACCTTAGCCTACATGCTTGTTGATTTGGTTTCCTTGTATTTAGGTTTGGAGTGTCAAACCTAGTTGTTTGCACTGCAAATAGATTAAAACCTCCATTTTTTTGAATACCTTTCAATAACTCTATTTTTACGTTACTTTTGTATAGGCTACACAAATTCAGCGTCGATGAAACTATTGACACATATAGAGTCGACTACATAGATTCCAATTATACAATTTTTTTTAATTAATATTTTTTACTATTTTTACTATTTTTTTTTTGTTAACATATCTCAAAATACGAAAATAAATACCTCTTTTATTTCTACTATAACTTTTTATCATCTTAGTTGTTTTTAAAATAAGCTACACGTCATACTAAAATAGTTTGATATCTACAATCTAAAAATAAATAAAATATTGTTTGATAATGTTAAAACCCTACAAGGCCTTGTAATTTCATGGATATAATGAATTTCATAATTTATATAAATTTAATATTATAAATTTTGAAAAAATACACTGCACTAGAACAACGCGTTCTCTACAATTCTACAAATATTTTTAAGGAAAATTCATCATTGAGGTACTAACATAAACATATGCATTATACTTTGCTTGAAAAATAACATACCATTGTTAGAAAAAAACTCAAATTTCACATAGTTATTCACAAATTCTATAAATAAAAATTATATATTTGGAAAGTTAATTCAATTTCCTAAATTTAATCTTTTTATACAATATTCAAATTCATTGTAAAAGTATCTTGAATAATCTCTCAAGTTAGCATATTGTTGTTTTTCCATGTTTTCATTGCCACTAACTTATCATGAGAGACCATCATTATCTTGCACCCACCCACATATATATGACGAGACCATCATTAGCTTGCACCCACTAACATATACAATCTAGACTAGGGAGTCAACCCCTTCAATGGTTGTTTACTTGTGTGAAATCTCCTCTACAAGGAAAAATAAGACATTATTTAGATAATTTAGATGAAAAAAGAGAAGCCTTTAACCAAGTGAGTTGAGTTAATACAATTGGTGCTATGTGAGACTCCATCATCATCAAAATCAATCAAATGGATAGATAGAATTAAAGAAGAAAATAGTGAAAATATGGCATCCTACAATTTGCAAGATCTACACTCACGAGACTTAGAAGGATATGTATCCTTGAATGTTATAAGGAAATATCTAATGCTACATTCTTCTTCCAATGCACAAAAATATTATTCATTCATTTAGACTTAGAGAAAAGGTTAAAACTTGAATCTTTAACCTTGGAAATGGAAAATCTGAGAACCCTGAGGTGACACACTTGGGTGTTTATACCCCTTCTTTAGAAAATCTTCGATCTATATTTGCAACTCCTTCAACTTGCGTATACTCATTCTGTAGGGAGTCTTTGATACTGGAGCTACTCCATGCATCAAATTTATAGAGAAATCAATATCTCTCTTTGGGGGTAGTCCTGGTATCTCCTTGAACACATCCTCAAAATCTGCCAGGACTGAGTGATCCTCCAGATTTGGCACCTTATCCTTAGGTGCTTCTTCCATATAGGCTGCAAATATTTGGCAGCCCTTCCTGTAACATTTCTTCAGGTGCATTGTTGATATCTCTCAAACAGTAACTTCCCTAGTAATTTCTTGTACTTCTCTTGGGTTCCCTTCCTCATATAGGAATGTAAATGCCTTGTTATGACAGTCTAAGATGGCATGGTGTTGGTCCAACCAATCCATACCAATTATACAGGAATATGAACCCAATGGCAGGATGTTCAAATATTCCTTGGTATTTAGCCCATTCATGTCCACTGGACATGATTTAACCAGCTCGATAACGTTTCTCTTGGCTCTTGTATTTAGTTGTACCAGCCAATATTTCTCATGCTTACTTCTTGGAAAAAAATTTCTTTCCACAATTTTAGGATCTATGTAACTATGACTAGCTCCTAAATATATCAAAATAGTAAAGGCATGGTTATTGATCATACCTTCTACTTCAATCATGTGTGATTGAAACTCTTCTTGCTTGTTTTCCAGGGCTTCATAGATCCTTGGTACACTTCTTCCCATGTCCTCCACTGTTTCTTCTTGTTGTACATTGTGGACGGCTCTCACTTTGTCACTTTTGTGAGGAAAATCTCTATACTTATGGTCTCCTTTACAACCCCAACAATGAATGGGTGTATTCCTTATCCTTTTCCTACCTACCTCAACCATTCTGTGCTCTCTAAAAGATGGTTGTCCTTGAGGACTATTTATGAAAAATGGAGGCTTTCTCCCCTTCTGCCTTTGTTCCTTCTTGAAATTATTCTTTTCCTCCCAAGCTCTTTGGAAAGTAGGCTTTCCCTTTTGCTGATCATATAAACACTTTTTCCTCCTTATTATTTCTTCCAAATTCATGGGATCATCATATTGAATTTTATCACTGATGAAAGATGGCAGCCCACTCAGGTACCTCTCAATCTTAATTGTCTCATCCTTGATGAAGGAGACATACTTCAAAACCTCTAAAAATCTCCTTTCATATTAATCAATAGTCATTCTTCCCAATTTGAGTTCAAAGAACTCTTTCATCTTTTTGTCATAATACCTCTTGGTCAAGTATTTCTTCTCAAAATGCCTCTTGAATTCCTTCCAAGTCACATTTTTCTCTCTGAGATGTTGCACTTGCACAAGTTGATCCCACCACATGGATGTCTTTCCTTTCAACTAATAGATATCAATTCTTCTTTCTGCATGGGAAGAATAGTTATGAAATTGGAATTAATTCCTCATTCCTAGCAGCCATGTATCAACATCTTCATCCTTCTTGTGCTCTCCATCAAAAGTAGGAGGTTTGATATTATTCATTTCTCCTTTCAACTCATCCACCCCATACCTCCTATCCTCCCGGATAGGGGATGGACTTGAGCTATTGTGTGATCTCCTATGGGAATGCTTTTGGGGGTGATGGTGATGTCTTCTACCACTTCTTGATCTTCCTTTCTTCTCAGGGGTCCCATGGCTTCCTGATTTACTGGAGAAACTCTCCTTATCCAAATTCTTTTCAATTCTTTCCAGGCTCTGGATTAACCTCATGTTGAAGTATTCCTATTGTTCCTTGGCCTTCATAAGCCTCTCATTATCAGCCTTGTGGCTCTGGACATAGGTCTGCAATTTTTTGAGGGTCTCAGGCAGATTTATGTCTTCCTCCTTTCCTCCTCCATGTCCATTGGGGTTGGTTCCTTCCATACCCAACTGGACATTCAACCCTCCGATTTCATCTTGTTGGTTGTAGACTACTTGTGTATCCTCCATCACTCTACACTCTATGCTGACTCTGATCTGACAACTGTTAATTATGCAAAATTATTTATTATAGTAGAATGTTTATGTATGTTTAAATTTGCATTAGATATATATGTATATCAGAGCATGATAGTTTCAAGTGGCATGACTCGACCTGGTTCATTGGGTATGTTACAATCTAGTTCTAGAGCAATTTGGTTTGAACTAGTGGTGTGTCCCCGATGAGGGTGGCTAGGGGGAATTACAAATTGGTATCAGAGCAGTTTGGTTTTGAAGTAGTGGTGTGTCCCCAGTGAGGGTGGTTGGGGGATGTTACAAATTGGTATCAGAGTAGTATGGTTTTTAAATAGTGGCGTGTCCCCGACTAGGGTGGTCGGGGGATGTTACAATTTGGTATCAGAGTAGTTTGGTTTTGAGGTAGTGGTGTGTCCCCAGCGATGGTGGCAGGGGTGACCCACTGTTGATAGCTTGGAGCATCATGGTCTAATGTTGGGAGGTTCGTGGAAGGTCTACACGAAGTCGATGGTCTTCTCATAAAAAGATAAGTACCAATTCTATGTTAATTGTATGTTGTGTATCTTGCACATGTGTTAAAATGTTATGAGTACTTCATGTATTTGTTGCATGTGTAGGCTTACTGTCATTTTTGCATTAATCTATATTGTAGAAGAATATTTATGTAAGTTTAAATTTGAATTAGATATATATGTATATCAGAGCATGATAGTTTCAAGTGGCATGACCCGACCTAGGTGGTTGGTTATGTTACAATATGGTTTCATAGCAGTTTGGTTTGAAGTAGTGGCGTCTCCCTGGTGAGGGTGGTCAGGGGACGTTACAATTTGGTATCAAAGCTGTTTGGTTTTGAAGTAGTGGCATGTCCCCGACCAAGGTGGCCGAGGGATGTTACAAAAGGGGCTAGCGCCCAAAATTTTGTTCTAAGAACATGAAATAGGCTTAGATAAGGAGCCTGTTGGATTTTTAATTATACAGACCTACACCTAAAGAAGTAGGGAAGGCTTGTAAACTTGAAGGAGGGATCTAGCATGCATCCAAGAGCCAATTCGACTCTGTGTTGGAAGAATCCATTTACAATATTGCATCACTGAAAAGACAATTGTTCAAGTATCCATAACTTCCTGCTCAAAAATCAGAATTGAGCATGGAAATAGGCATTGGAAAGGTCTTCAAAAGTAAAAGATAATTGTTCACCCAGAAATTGGATCTGAACAATCAATTTCTCAGGAAATCAGTAGGAAAACAATTCTGATATATATTAATGAATCATAATGACTCGTGTTTTCATGAAATTATTGAGAACAGTTAGCTTGACAAAGTTCTGTTGGTTGCACATTTTTTCATAATTAAGAGCTATCATATCAGAGTCATCATAGAGTGCAGAGTGATGGAGGATACACAAGTAGTCTATAGCCAAGAATATGAAATCATATGGTTAAATTTCTAGTTGGGTATGGAAGGAACCAACTCCAATGGACATGGAGGAGGAAAGGAGGAAGACATAAATATGAATGAGACCCTCATAAAATTGCAGATAGATGTACAGAGCCACAAATATGATAATGAGAGTCTTATGAAGGCCAAGGAACAACATGAATACTTCAACATGAAGTTAATCCAAATCCTAGAAATAATTGAAAATAATTTGGATAAGGAGAGTGGATCCAACAAATCAGGAAGCCACAATACCCATGAGAATAAAGGAAGATTAAGGAGTGGTAGCAGACATCACCATCACTCACAAAAGCATTCCCATAGGAGATCACATGGTAGCTCAAGTCCATCCCCTGTCAGAAAACATAAAAGGTATGGGGTGGATGAGTTGAAAGGAGAAATGAATAAGATAAAATCTCCTACTTTTGATGGAGAGCACAAGAAGGATGAAGATGTTGAGACATGGTTGCAAGGCATGAGAAATTACTTCCAATTGCATAACTATTCTTCTCATGCAGAAGAAATAATTTCTATCTATCAGCTAAAAGGAAAAACATCCGTGTGGTGGGATCAGCTTGTGCAAGTGCAAGACCTCAGAGACAAAAATGTGACTTGGAAGGAATTCAAGAGGCATTTTGAGAAGAAATACATGACCAAGAGGTATTATGATAAAAACATGAAAGAGTTCTTTGAACTCAAACTGGGAAGCATGACTATTGATGAATATGAAAGGATATTTTTAGAATTGTTGAAGTATGTCTCTTTCATCAAGGATGAGACCGTTAAGATTCAAAGGTACCTGAGTGGGATGCCATCTTTCATCAGTGATAAAATCCAATATGATGATCCCAAGACTTTGGAAGAAACCATAAGGAGGGAAAAGTCTTTATATGATCAACAAAAGGGAAATCCTACTTTCCAAAGAGCTTGGGAAGACAAGAAGAAGTTTAAGAAGGAACAAAGGCAGAAGGGGAGAAAGCCTCCATTTTTTAGAAACAATACTCAAGGACAACCATATTTTAGAGAGAACATAATGGCTGAGGTAGGTGGGAAAAGGTCAAGGCTAAGCATAGAAACCCATCTAGATTGTTGCAGCCATTACCCATTCATGAATGGAAGTGGGAAGTGGTGACACTTGATTTCACCACCAAATTGCCGAGAACAAACAAGCAACATGATGTTATCATGGTGGTGGTGGACAATCTTACTAAAGCTTCCCATTTCATTCCTATGAAGGTTACTCATAAGGCAACCAATGTTGTCGATATTTATATGAGGTAAGTAACATGCTTGTATGGCATACCCAAGACAATTGTGTCTGAAAGAGACCCAAAGTTTACCTCAAAGTTCTGGAAGGGGTTATTCAAACGGTTTGGAACAAATATGAACTTCAGCACAACTTATCATCTAGAGACTGATGGGAAAATAGAAACAGTGAACCAAGTGATAGAGGATATTATAAGGATGTATGTGATGGACAAACCATCTAAATGGGAATATTATCTATAGTTGGTAGAATTTTCCTACAACAATGGGTACCGAGCATCACTGAAGATAAGCCCATTTGAGGCACTTTATGGAAGAAAGTGCAACACACCAGTAAGTTGGGACAACCCAAGAGATAGAGCAGTATTTGGGCCAGGTTTGCTCAGGGAAATGGAAGAGAAAATGATGAAGATTAAATAGAATTTAAAGGTTTCCCAAGACAGGTAGAAAAGTTATGATGACAAGAACATAACTCAAAGGGAATATAAAGTGGGTGATCATTTTTTCTTGAAGGTGAAGGCCAACAAAAGTTCCTTGAAGTTGGGAAATTGCTCCAAGTTGGCAGCCATATATTGTGGGTCGTTTGAAATCCTAGAGAGGATTTGACCAATAGCTTATATGATTGCATTGTCTGCATCTATGTCTATACATAATGTATTCCATGTATCATTGCTTAATAAAAATATATACATGATGCTAATCATGTTATTTATTGGAATGTGATTCAGGTGGAGAAAGAAAGCGCTTCCAAGTGCATCCGGTACACATTCTGGACCAAAAAATCAAACAACTCCAGAATCATGGTCTTGAGGACACAACTTAGGAGCATGAAGATGCTATATAGGTAGAATACCCGCATCTTTTTGAAGATTTTTGAAAATATTGCTAATGTTATGTAAATGAGTTGCACTAAGGACAGTGCAAAAATAAGGGGAGGGGATTATAATACCCGAAGGTTGAGCCCCTACTGAATTGTAATGATGTTTAATGAAGTTCATAGGTTGGTGAGCCAAGTATTTATAAGCTAGAAGTCTTATGTGTTTATTAGGATGGAGAGCCTAGATTCTAAGGCTAGTGAGCCTGATTTTGTATATGTAATTATGCAGATCATTAATAAAAATACATCGCTGCGTGTAGACCGACCACGAAGAAAGAGTTATAGGGGAATAAGCTCCACTAGGAAGGGAAAGGGAAGGGGTATAAGAGGCTAGAAAAAAGGGCTAATCTTGAGGGCTTAACCCAAGGGGATATTATAATATATTTCCTAAATTATTAAAGTTTGGGAAATACACCTTGTTATCCTAAATTCCTTTGGGGAGAGGAACAAGATCCTGGAGAGCCAAGTGTCATCCAGGACACATGGAAATTTATGTGGGAAATTCCATCGTTGTGGGGGTTCTCTCTCACCATTCAGACCACTCTTTCCATCCTTTGTCCCATTCACTCACACACTAACCAGGCACACAGTCATCCATTTCCGCCATTGTTGAACCCCTTTTCCATCATGAACCTATGTAATTTGTTAAGTCGTGCCTTGCCTTATCCGATTTTGCTACTATGGTTACCTAGTTGACTCAAGAGATAGACATAAGAAGATGGTTGTCAGGCTTGTGGTTTGAAGAGGAAGGTTTTCAAGCCCGTGGGTTGAAGAAGCAAGTTGTCAGGCCTATGAGAAACTCTCTCCAGGCAAGAGAGTTTGTTGGGGAATTGATTTCTACTTGAGGGAGTCCAACAACAACTACAGAGCTCTAACAATTCTTGATCTGACATGTTGTTGAAGCCCTGGAAGGGAAGTGGAGTAGTCGATGGATTATGGAACAATGAAGGTGTATATTCCCTGGTTGGGAAGGGAATGTGGGGAATGAGAGTATGTGAGCGATGGGCATAAGTATGCAACAGGAAGGATTCCCTCTAAGGGAATGAGGGAATCCTTCATGTTGCATTGTGCATCTTTCCGTAGTCTCAGCCTAGCCTTAAATTTCCTTTACTTTGGGTGGAGTTTAGTCCCAGCTCGAGGGTGACCCACTGTTGATAGCTTGGAGCAATGTGGTCTAAGGATGGGAGGTTTTTGGAAGGTCTGCATGCATAGGTGGTCTTCTCATAAAAAGATAAGTACCAATTCTATGTTAATTGTATGTTGTGTATCTTTCACATGTGTTATAATGTTATGAGTATTGCATGTATATGTTGCATGTGTAGGCTTACTGTTATTTTCGCATTAATCTATATGTAGCAGAATGCTTATGTCTGTTTAAATGTTCATTAGATATATATGTATATCAGAGCATGATAGTTTCAAGTGGCATGTCCCCGACGAGGGTGGCCAGGGGACGTTACAAATTGGTATCAGATAATTTTGGTTTTGAAGTAGTGGCATGTCCCCGACGAGGGTGGCTGGAGAAGTTACAATTTAATAATATAATATAATAAAAGGGACTAGCGAAATTGGCGAAACCCTCAAAGCTCCGAAGAGCAGAGTAAATCATCATTGTTCATCGACAGGGGACACATGATAATAGATCCTATGGTCAGGATTATTCAAGGAATAAGTATTTGAGGTCAAGGGCTTCCTAAGGTCCAAATTTCGAAGTCCATCACGAGCGTTGATCACAGAGGACATTTGGAACCAGATCTCGTAGTCCGGAGGAGTAGTAATCTGAAGGATTTGAGTTGCAAAATTTTTTAAGCTGCAAAAGTAGATTTGCAATACATGGAATTGGTAACAAAATTATAGCAAGGTAAAATGCAATAGAAAGTTGAATATTATGAATTGGGAATTCATGGAATTATCTTGTACAGGAATATAATTTATGTACCCAATTCTCTTGAATTGAGGAGTACGATTTTAAAAGAGATGAATAATGTACCTTATGCTGGACACCCAAGATATCAGAAAAAAAAATTCAGTAGTCAAGAACCAATATTATTGGCCATGCGTGAAAAAGGAGATTGTTGAGTACATTGATAAATGTATGGAGTGTCAAAGGGTCAAGGCTGAGCATAGACACCCAACTTGATTGTTGCAGCCATTACCCATTCTTGAATGGAAGTGGGAAGTGGTGACAATGTATTTCATCACCAAATTTCCCAGAACAAGCAAGCAACATGATGTTATCATGGGTGCATGGCATACCAAAGAAAATTGTGTATATGCTAAGGATGTATGTGATGGACAAACCATCTAAATGGGAAGATTATCTACACTTGGTAGAATTTTCCTACAACAATGGGTACCAAGCATCAATGAAGATGAGCCCATTTGAGGCACTTTATGGCAGAAAGTGCAACACACCTGTAAGCTAGGACAACCCAACAGATAGAGCAATGATTGGGCTAGAGTTTCTCAGAGAAATGGAAGAACAAATGCCGAAGATTAAACAGAAATTAAATACTACCCAAGACAGACAGAAAAGTTATGCTGGCAAGAACATGACTCACAGGGAATTTGAAGTGGGTGATCGTGTTTTCTTGAAGGTGAAGGCCAACAAAAGTTCCCTGAAGTTGGGAAACTATTCCAAGTTGACAACTAGATATTTTGGATGTTTGAAATCCTAGAGAGGATTGAATCAATAGCTTACATGCTTTCATTACCTGCATGTATGTCTATACATAATAAGTTCCATGTATCATTTCTTAAGAAATATATACTTGATGCTAATCATGTTATTGATTGGAATGTGATTCAGGTGGAGCAAGAACGGGCTTTTCAAGTGCATCTGATATGCATTCTGGACCGGAAAATCAAATAGCTCTGGAATCGATCCATAGGGATTGTAAAGGTCCAATGGACCTGGTATGGTCCTGAAGACGCAACTTGGGAGAATGAAGATTCTATGCAGGCTGAATACCCACATCTTTTTGAAGATTTTTGAAAATCTTGTTGATGTTATGTAAATGAGTTTCACTAAGGATAGTGCAAAAATAAGGGGAGGGGATTGTAATACCCCAAGGTGGAGCCTCTGCTGAATTGTAATGATGTTTAATGAAGTTCATAGGCTGGTGAGACAAGTATTTATAAGTTGGAAGGATTATGTGTTTATTAGGTCGAAGAGCCTAGATGCTAAGGCCAATGAGCCTGATTTTTTATATGTAATTATGCAGATCATTAATAAAAATACATCGTTGCATGTAGACCAGCCATGAATAAAGATTTATGGGGGACTAAGCTCCACTAGGAAGGGAAAGGGAAGGGGTCTAAGAGGATAGGAAAACAGGGCTAAGATTGAGGGCTTAACCCAAGGGGATATTATAATATATTTCCCAAATTACTAAAGTTTGGGAATAAACCTTGTTATCCTAAGTTCCTTTGGGGAGAGGAACAAACCCCAAGTGGAGAGGAACGAGCTCCTGGAGAGCCAAGTCTCTTTCCTATTCTTAAAACAAAATTTCAGGCGTTAGCCCTCTTTCTTTGGCCCCCAAATTCCTGTGACCAAGGGTTGTGACCCAATGCTATCAATTAGGTGCTTATCCGGAGCCTTGGACCTTCGGGGCTCTAGAGCTTCGACGGTTTCCATTTCTGCACATCACAAACATCCTGGACCACTGAATTGGAAAACTGGCTAAGGATGGTGGATCAACGTTCCACATTCTATGTTCAAATCTAATGTGGGTAGGAGCTTCGAAACTATGGGCTTCAACAGTTTCCAAAGCCCTTCACTACCAATCTCCCAAAGTGTCGATTCACCGAAGATTCTCTCTCTTTCCTCCACGTGTCATCTCCCGATCAACGATCGAGATTAGCTCCGGCCTTTGGGAGTTCTCGACTCAAGAAACTTGCAACTCAAACCCTCTAGATTACTTCTTCTCTAGACCTTGGGATCTGGCGCCACGTGTCCTCTGTGATCAATGATCGGGATAGAATCTAGCCTTCGGGCCTCATGAAGTCCTCGACCTCAACTACTTGTGCCTTGAATCCTCCGAACCACGGGATCCATTGCCATGTGTCCCCTCCCAATGAACGGTGAGGATTTACTCCACTCTTCGAAGCTTCAGGGGTTTTGCTTTCCTCTCACTTCATTCCTTCCAAACACCAAAGTGGGGAACCCCTGGGGTCCACTTAGTACTGCACACCCGGGTGCTACGTGGAAAATTCCAAGAAGAAGACACGTGGCCCAATCTAAGGGGTGACACGTGTCAAGTCTAACTACAAAATCAGCCTTTCAAAAGCACAAAACACACTGACATGTGGCATGCATCTTGTGTGTCCATGTCACCCCAGGTGATGTCACCAAGCCACATCACTTCAGTGCTTCATGACTTCAGAGATCCGAAAGTTCCTCCAACAGTTTTTCCCCGAACACCGAACTCTGAACTGCTTAACCTCCCAGGACCCACGTAGTATAGTTGTCACAAATCAAAGTGGTGACACGTTGCCCCACCGTCAAGTGACACATGTCGGGTCCCAATCGATACCAAGGGCATGCCAAAAATACAAAAACAAGTGACACGTGGTAGACCTAGGTAGGTCCACGTCACCCTAGTTGATTTCATCATGCCACGTCATATCCAACACTTTTGGACTTCGGGGATTTCTTATCATCGACACATTCTCAAACCTGTTGAACTACTGAACTATCGAACGAGTCCATGTCACCCCCGATGACGTCATCATGTCACATCACTTCGACAACTTGAGACTTTGGTGATTCTTCACATCTACACATTGTCAAAACTCCTGAACTTTCAAATGGGTCCA
>JZKD02S1599471.1:86112-98991 GCA_000966675.3 Picea glauca | reverse complement strand
ATAAAAGTGCCTCTCGAGTTGAGGGCTGCTGCAATAAGGATGTATGAGAACATTATTGCTAAGTTTAAAAACAAGATGGTCAAAAGATATTCACTGCAATATCGGAGTCAAAGAAGGTTGTCCCTTGTCCCCTACCCTTTTTGGCATTCATTGATAAGTTGGAAGAATGTTTGGAAAAAGCAGGTTGTGTCGGCCCTACTCTCACTGGTATAGTCATCAATCTTCTTCTTTATGCCGATGATATCGTTCTTATGGCAAGGAGTCCCAATGATCTTGAAAACCAACTAAAAATCCTCAAGGATTTTTGCTCCAATATGGATATGACTGTTAATACTGATAAGACTAAGATCATAATTCCTTATGTCGCCCTTAAAGTAATTTCAATTGGTTGTTATTATTATAATTTCCACCAACAATATCACTAACGCGATTCCCATGCTTATCCTTCAATGGCTGAAATATTTTTCTGTTATTGATTGATTAATCAGGAGGTGGGTTTGATGAAATCGTTCCATGCATCTTTCTATCACATGAACCACATCCATTTCACTTATAATACAACGTCCCTAATTTGCAAAGGAATGCGGCTTGAGCCGCAGATGGGCAGTGACATGTTTGGATTCACTGCTCTTGTCCTTGCATCATTTTTATCTCATTCTCTCATTGTCATAATAGCAACGATTTCAGAGTATGCATATCCCGCTGGCAATGCCCAGGTTGGATTTTCAGTGGTGGTTCTCTCCCTCAAGGTCCTTGTGAACAAGCCGGATGACCACCTCCATGGCGGCCTGAATGATGTGGGTTGGATGGAGGCCTTTGTGGTGCTCTTTCTTTTCCCTGACAGAGCAGTTATTGTGGAAATTGAAGAAGAAGACGACCTATTTTTTGAAAAACACTGAAGGCTGGTCAAAAGATATTAACTGCGATATCGGAGTCAAAGAAGGTTGTCCCTTGTCCCCTACCCTTTTTGGCATATTCATTGATAAGTTAGAAGAATGTTTGGAAAAAGCAGGTTGTGTCGGCCCTACTCTCAGTGGTATAGTAATCATTCTTCTTCTTTATGTCGATGATATCGTTCTTATGGCAAGGAGTCCCCATGATGTTGAAAACCAACTAAGAACCTTCAAGAATTTTTGCTCCGATATGAGTATGACTGTTAATACTGATAAAACTAAAATCATAATTCCTTATGTTGCCCTTCAGCTAATTTCAATTGATTGTTCTTATTATAATTCCCACCAACAATATCAATGACGCGATTCCCATGCTTATCCTTCAATGGCTGAAATATTTTTCTGTTATTATTGATTGAAATATTTCACTTATAATACAGCGTCCCTAATTTGCGAAGGAATGCGGCTTGAGCCGCAGATGGGCAGTGCCATGTTTGGAATCACTGCTCTTGTCCTTGCATTTTTATCTCATTCTCTCATCGTCATAATAACAACGATTTCAGAGTATGCATATCCCGCTGGCAATGCCCAGGTTGGATTTTCAGTAGTGGTTCTCTCCCTCAAGGTCCTTGTGAACAAGCCGGATGACCACCTCCATGGCGGCCTGAATGATGTGGGTTGGATGGAGGCCTTTGTGGTGCCATTTCTTTTCCCTGCCAGAGCAGTTATTGTGGAAATTGAAGAAGAAGACGGCCTATTTTTTGTTTTTTTGCAGATTGAAACAAAACAAACAGTCGACCTATTTTTTGTTTTTTTGCAGAGATGGATGGAAGAAGACGATCCTGGGCGTGTTTGTACGTTTGTTTATTTTTTGTTTTTTTTCAGAGATGGATGGAAGAAGACGATCCTGGGCTTGTTTGTACGTTTGTTGGGGAGAATATGCCGTCTACTTTCATGGAATTTACACTACATGAGATGGCCGCATTATAAACACATCCTTTTCTGATATGATTGATTTGATACTGTGAAGTGAAAGGTCCAACAACTGTAAGATTATTTAATTGAAAAATGTCTTTAATTTAATATTAAAATAATAATTTGATTTTATAATATTTATAGGATTTTTATTAATATTAAAATGATAATTTGACTTTATAAATATTAAAATGATAATTTGACTTTATAAATATTAGTTATGATTGATTAATTTTTTATTTTCCTAATTATTCTAGAGAACATTGTGTGGAATGCCCCCTACAAGATGACATAAATAGAAAATATTTATTTGGAATAGAAAATATTTACTTGGAATAGAGCATGGGAAACCCACGTGTATTAATTAGAAAATATATCATAATTTGATATTGAAATGATAATTGATCACTCATAAATCATTATTAATTGTGATTGTTTAATTTTTTCATTTCAATTAAGTGGGTACCTATTTTAAATAATATTATACTTAATTAAGTGGGTAACTATTCTAAATAATATTATACTTAATTAGATGTCAATTTAAAATATTTGTCAAAGCTAATCTCTTAATAATATTATCTTAACTTCCTAATTAAGTGGGTAGCTATTCTAAATAATATTATACTTAATTAAGTGGGTAGCCATTCTAAATAATATAATACCCAAATTAGATCTCAATTTAAAAATATTTGTCAAAACTAACCTCCTAATAATATTATCCTAACCTTCTAAGTCATCAAAAGTATGGTGATCTTATAATACTTATCTCAATGCTTTTTGAGCATAAAAATACAATTTCAAAGAAATATAAGTAATCTCTTACCTTCTTTAGGTCTCATAGACCAATTGGTCTCACTAGACATTAATCATCATCATGAAACAACACTTTATTTCTTTAGATAGTCTATAATAGTAAGATTAAACATGGATAAAATGGGTTATGAATAGAGAGTTATGTCCATCAATTTATTTATCCATTTCCATCAAGCCCTAGTGCAACTTAAGAGCCTCTTTGGACAACAAGTGAGTCCTTTCATTGAATTTATGTTTTACACATGTTACATGGTAGTAGAATGAGCTCTATCCTTTTTAATTCTATCCATTAATGGGACAAGTATTCGATTATTTAACTCAAAGTTTTCATTTTTCAACTTCAAAATGAATTTACAAATTCTTATTACTTGCATTCTATTTAGATCTATTCTCATTTCAATTTTCAACAATAACCAAAGTGCACATATGATTGCCTCATATATCACATTTACTTGGATTACATTGACACGACCCATCAAAATAATCCCATATCTTTGACACTTCTATTTATGAAGACTTCAAATTTATTTGCTTATTTACTTTTCTAAGTTTCTATACATACCACCATAGACATATCTGGTTTGATAATTGAATTCTATTGGAATAATTTCTATTGAAATAATTTCTTTGTTTGAAGTTAGTTCACAAAATTGTCTTAATGAAAGTGCACAATCATTTTGAATTTAAGGAAAGCACATATGGTTTGAGAATGCTTATGCAATCCTATTAAATAGAATTATCCCTTGTTGAACCTCCATCTACCTTGAATCCATGTATGCTTTTCATGTCAAAATATGTGCACTAGGAAGGAGTGTGCTCATTTTTAAGATCATGCATGCACATTCCTCTATGTAAAAAAATATACAAGAGTGTGCTCATTTTTAAGATCATGAATACACATTCATGTATGTAAAAAAATATGCAAAAGAGTTACGACCATTTCCTCTATTCATTTTTCTTATTATGATCCTTTTTTCTATTCTTTTTTCCTTCTTTGACATATTTTTTCCCCTTCAATATGTGAACACATTTTTGTTTTTTATTCACCAAGTTTCGATGTGATCTTGATGAAAAGAGGGATGTTGGCATCATTGGCACTCAAAATTTACTATAGAACAACTCTAATTTCTAAGTAGGTTTTATTGGAAATATCATTTTTATATTTGTAAAATCATAAAATTTACATAACTTTAGTATTATTTTGGTTTATATTTAGCTATGATGGAACAAAACTTGGATCCTAACCCAGACCCTAACCCCCAACCACCTTGATGAGACTCATATATAGAAATTAATCAATGTTTACATGAAATTATGAATCTAATTGGTGAGCTTAAGAATACTAGAGAACCATGTCCTCTTTGTTTGGCTACTCCCAAGGATATTGTTTCTTTCATTAGCCATACCCATGGTCAATTATCACATATATATGAATATAGGGTTAGCATGAGAGAGTACTACTCAAGTGTCATGAGAAAGGAAGAGATGAAAGATCTACACATAACAAAAGTGATGATTGTCCAATTGTTTATTAAGCCTAGAACCAACCAACCCCCTCCTCTGAGAAATATGTGTTTTGCATGGATAATTGCACATTCCAACTATGAAAAGATGATTGGATGGATATATGGTTTATAGTGTTTGATAAATATCCCTATAATAATAGGAAGATTCCATTGTATTTTCTTAGTAAATTATCTTCCTAGTTTATTCTAGGTAGCCATGTAAATTATTTTGACATTAGTGAATTCCAAGGGATTGGGCTTGGCTTTACTCAGGATAGAAAAAGAACTAGGCATAACCCATTGGAAGAGTTGTCACTTCTTAGACACACACCTAACCACCCCTAACCACATCATCTTGGAGATATGATTTGTTCCATTAACACCATCATATCCACCCTAACATGCAATGTGCTTCATCATATTGTATTTATTGCACAATCTCATTGAGATCTATTTATGGATGATGTTAAAGTACTTAGAGTAGGGCATTCATGTCACAACATCATTATCATTATTTGTTAAGGACAAATAGAAGTACTTGTGTAGAATGATTTTTTGGATGAGATCTTTGCAAAATATTTTTTATATTTGTATTGGTCATGTATATAATTTTACAATTGACAAATATGTAATAAACAAAATTGCAAAATATTTATAACTCTATTTAATTGTTTTACCTGTATAGTTCCTATGAAATTAGGATAAAGAAAAAATTAGATGTTTAAAAAATAAATCAAAATCTTATAATAGTTATAATTAATATTAATTTTGAAAAAATTGATACCATAGAAGTGTGAATGAGAGATGCAATATTCAACTAATTTATGGTTACACTTATACATATATCTGAGTTATAACTCAGAATTCAACTTTTGGAAAAAGAGTTTATTAGTCCTTGTTGAAGGCATAGAGGGACTATAGCGATCGATAATTTGTTGACTTCATATTGGTTTGTCGTTTGACTACAAATTTTTTCATAATCTCTATTGTTTGAACTAGAGAACTAAAAACATTGTTTTTTATATAATAAAAAAAACCTTATATGTCATGATCTCATTGATAATAGATTTGAGGTCTTATTGCCAACTTCGTTATTCCCAATGTTTTATATGTTGGCATATCCAAAGTTTTTATCATCTACATTCTTTTTAAATTTGTACTGTTCATATTGAAATGTTCAGATATCCAAAGTTTTGAGCATGGATAGTCAGTTTTTTATTAGTTGACTTCATATTACTTTGTCCTTTGAGTAAATTATTTTTGCATGGTCTCCATTGTTGGAACTATTGTTATTATTATTATTATTATTATTTTTTCTTTATTATACGTACTTAGAGAGGCATTTTCATTATTACATACGTAAACAGGCCTGCCACACTGCATTCTTTCTTAAATGTTTGCATAGCATGAGGCCCTTCGACGTTTCTGATCGCCTTAAGTGTTTACCTAACAGGCCTCGCAGCCTTAAATGTTTACTCAACAAGCATGTTACAATGTAGTTTCCTCCGATTTTTAGATACAGTCTTGTCTGCAGTGAATTTAGGCAATATTGTTCTTTACTGGCAACTGGTTCATTGTTTGATGCTTGCTCGTTGGTTTGTTCAATGTTGCTTATTGTTGTTTGATTCAACTTTGCAAAGTTGAGGTCCTGTAGCTGTAGTTGGACATCTTGGTGCCTATTCATTGGTTTGTCGTTTGTTGCTTTCTCTTGTTTGCTTCAACTTTGCAAGGTTGGACTCTTGCATCTGCAATTGGACCTGTTGTTATAGTTTGCGCGGTTTGGAGTTGTGCTTCTGTCGTTCCTCGTCCATGGGTAAGTTTCTGTAACACCCCAAGGCCGAGCCCCTGTGGATTTGTAATTATGTTTATAGGCTAGTGAGCCAAGTGTTTATAAGATGAAGAATTATGTGTTTATTAGGCTGGAGATCCTAGATGCTTAAGGCCACGAGCCTGATTTTTGTATATGTAAATGCACATATCATTAATAAAATTACACTGCTGCGTGTAGACTGACCATGAAGAAAGAGTTATGGGGGACTAAGTTCCACTAGGTAGGGTAAGGGAGGGGGCTAAGTGTCTAGGCCTAGGGGCTAAGCTAGAGGCCTTAACTCTAAGGGAATAATATTTTATTATTATTTCCCAAAGGCTATGGTTGACATAAGTCTTGTTGTTCTAATTTCTTGGGGAAAAGGGGAACGAGTGTTAAGTGGAACTCATGCGGCTTCAGGAAGGCATGTGTCAACCTGGGTGCATGCAATTTATAGCTGGGAAAGCCATCTCATTGGGGGTTCTCTTTCCATTCCGGCGTTGCTTCCCATCCTTGCGTCTGGACTAGTTTCGAGTTTCCTCACGACCCTTACAATTCTTTGGAAGTCTGTCACCCTTCTTGATTCACAAGGGATTCACACATTGAACCATTTCTCCATCATCATCGCCTCTGTATCTAATACACACCTTTGGAATCTTGTAGTCATACTTGAGTTATCCCGTTTGTCTCCTGTGAAGCCAATGCACCCTGCACCTTGCCTGAACCATATCCTACCTTAATGTTTTGCTGTTACATCCCACATAGTTCCTCGAATGAGTGTGGCTTCCTTCCCTTGTCTGTTCTTTACTGAGCTTTGTTGTTTCCATCACCTTTTTGAGAATTGACTTAGAAGTTGGACCGAAGAAGCAAGTTGTAAGGCTTGTGGTTTGAAGAGGCGGGTTGTCAGGCCCGTGGACTGAAGAAGCAGGTTGTTAGGCTTGCAAGAAACCCTCTCTAGGTGAGAGAGGTTGTTGGGGAAGTGTTTTCCCAAAGAGAGCCCAACTGCAGCCATAGTGCTCGGAGAATTCATGTCTGTCTTGTTGCTGAAGCCATGGAAGGGAAGTGGGGCAATAGAAGGTCTGTTGAGTAGAGAAGGGGCACACTTCCTGGGGTGGGACAACCATGTGGGGAATGAGAGGATTTAGGATGCTAGTGTGAGCTGGCCCTGGGAGATAATCCTTCATGTTCACCTATGCGAATTTCCTGTTGTCCTTGCCTAGCCTAGGAATCCCTTACCTGGTGGAGTTTAGTCCAAGCTCGGGGGTGACCCACTGCTGAGTGTGATGAGCAGCATGGTCTAAGGCTAGGAGGTTCATGGGAGGTCTGCATGCAATTGGTGGTAATATATTAAAAGATAAGTACCAAATCTCTGTTGATTTTATGTTATGTAACTATACATGTGTTATAATTGATGAGTAATGCATGGATATATTGTATATGATGTATGTGTAGGCTTGTTGTTATTTCCACATTAATTCGTGTATGGTTAGAGTATGTATAACACATGTAGAGAAGACAGAGCGAACTTCATGCAATTCATGTCTGTCGATCCAAGCAGGGGACATGTGTCAAACGATCCATGTATTCGACGATCTCATACTTCGGGAGGAAGCAAGCAGTGCTGAGTAAAGAAATCACGAAGTCCCAAAGTCCAGAGTTCATCTAGACCTTTCATCAAAAGGGACATGTGTCGGTAGATTGACTTGTTTGGGAATACGACATTCGAGAGAAACAACGTGTGAATAGAGTGGAAACTCCTGAAGTTTAGAAGCCCGAAGCTTCGAAGTCCTGAATTTCGGAGACAATCCAGACCATTCGTCGAAGGAGACGCGTGTCAGAATATCGGCTTGTTCGAGAGTTCAGAGTTCGGGAGAAACAGGGGTGTGCTAAGGTAAAATCTTTCTAAGTCCCAAAGTCCCGAAGTGATGTGGTCATGCTGACGTCACCAAGGATAATGTAGACACATGGGATGTGTGCCACATGTTAGTGAGTTAAGAATCTACGGAGGATAGCCACTTCGAGGAAAAGTGGGGTCGCGTGGGTTGCGAATTCCCGAAGGCCAGAGCGTCGGAGTTCCGAAGTAAATATTAGTTGTTGGATGTTGGGAAGCCGAGTACTGTTGATCCACCCCACTACATGAGTTCGCCAATGCAGCAGTCCGACAGATTGGTTGTGATGTGCTTTGGATATTGCCGAAGCCTGGAGTTATGAAGCTCTTATACATTGTATATTTGAGCAAGGAATGTGGACTGTAGATCCACCGTTATTCATGCATTCTACAATTCATTGTTCTGTGATGTTGGGACGTGCAGAAAAAGGGAAACCTTCGAAGTTTCAACACTCCGGATAAGCGGCCAAATAATTATCACTAGGTCACAACCGTGGTCCCATGCGAAACAAGGGCAAAAGAAAAGAGGCTAATGCCTAGAAATTTGTTGTAGAATAGAGCGGGGCTTAGAGATAGAAGCCTAAGGGGTTCTTGACCAACCAAGACCCGTTGAAAATGGATTCTGATATTGCTTTTATTGAATCATATTGGTTTATTTTGGATTTTTTTTTTAAAGTCTATTAACCTCACAAAATTCGGTTGACTACACATTTTGCAGAATTAAAAATTGTCAGAAATGAACCGATTTGTTGCATAGTGCAAAGAAATGGGGGAGGCACATGATGCTTACAGTTCAAAAAATGAAGCTAGAGGAATGTATGTCCATTTGGGAGTTGAAGGGACAAACCCCAATGGGCATGGAGAAGAAATAGATAAAGACGTGGGCATGATGAAAATCATTAAAAAGTTGTAGAAAGATGTCCAAACTCACCGAGAAGATAACAAAAATCTCATGAAATCCAGGGAGAAATAGGGAGAATTCAACATAAAGTTGATGCAGATCTTGGAAAGAATAGAAAAGAATTTGAATAAGGAGAGTGGCTGAAGAAAATAAGGAAGTCACAAGATAAAAAAAAGTGATAACATACATCACCAACCGTCCTTGAGGCATTCTAATAAGAGAGCACACATCAGCTCAAGCCCATCCCCTGTAAGGAAGCATAAGAGGTATGGGGTGGATGAGCTACAAGGAGAAATCAACAAAATCAAACCTCCTACATTTGATGGGGAGCACAAGAAGGATGAAGATGCAAAGACATGGTTGTTGGGCATGAGAAAGTATTTTCAATTTCAAAATTATCCTTCTCATGCAGAAGGAAGAATTGTCATCTATCAACTCAAAGGAAAGGCATCCATGTGGTCAGATCAGCTGGTGCAGGTGCAACACATTGATGAGAAAAATGTTACTTGGAGGGAATTCAATAAGTATTTTGAAAATAAATACTTGACTAAGAGGTACTATGATAAGAAAATGAAAGAGTTATTTGAACTCAAGCTTGGAAGTATGTCCATTGATTAGTATGAAAGAAGATTTTTAGAATTGTTGAAGTATGTCTCTTTCATCAAGGATGAAACAATCAAGACTCAAAGGTACTTGAGTGGTTTTCCATCATCCATCAGTGAAAAAATACAATATGATGATCCCAAAACATTGGAGGAGACCATAAGGTGAGCTAAGTGCCTATATGATCATCAAAAAACAAGGACAACTTTCCAAGAAGATTGGGAAGAGAAGAAAAAATTCAAGATGGATCAGAGGAAGAAGGGAATTAAGCCACCATTCTTCAGAAATAATCCTCAGAGACATACAAATTCTAAATAACCCAAAACGATTGAGACAGGTGTTCAAAGGCCAAGGAAACCACCTATTTAATGTTGGGGTTGTAAAGGAGATCATATGTTTAGATATTGTCCTCACAAAAGTGACAAAGTGAGAGTTGTTTACAATGTTCAGCGAGATGAAAGAGTGGGGGACATGGGCAGAAATGTACCAAGGATCTATGCAACCCTAGACAACAAGTAAGAAGAWTATCAATCACATATGATTGAAGTGGAAGGTATGATCAACAACCAAACCATTACTATTTTAATTGATTCAGGAGCTAGTCATTGTTATATATATCCTAATATGGTGGAAAKTTTTCACTTGCCAAGAAGCAAGMATGAAAAATATTGGTTGGTGCAGCTGGCTACCAGAGCCAAAAGAAAAGTAAATGAGATGGTTAAGTCATGTCTTATGGAAATGAATGGACTGAGCACAAGGGAAAATTTGAACATMTTTCCTTTAGGTTCTTATGACTTCCTAATTGGTATGGATTGGATATACCAACACCATGCCATCTTAGACTGTCATAACAAGGCATTCACTTTCCTAGATGAGGAAGGAAATCAAAGAACAATCCAAGGAATTCCTAGGGTAGTGACTATCAGTGAAATTTCAACAATGCAACTAAAGAAATGCTATAGGAAAGACTGTCAAATATTTGTAGCTCATATGGAAGAAGCACCTAAGGATAAGGTGCCAAATTTGGAAGATCATGTAGTCTTGGAATATTTTGAAGATGTGTTCAAGGAGGTACCAAGACTACCCCCAAAGAGAGATATTGATTTCTCTATAAATTTAATGCCTAGAGCAACTCCAGTGTCAAAGACTCCTTACAGAATGAGTACACCAGAGCTAAAGGAGTTACAAATGAAGCTTGAAGAACTTCTGAAGAAGGAATATATATGCCCAAGTGTGTCACTATGGGGTGCCCCAGTCTTGTTCATGAAGAAGAAAGATGGGACATTAAGATTGTGCATCGATTTCAGAGATTTGAATAAAGTGACTGTAAAGAACAAGTATTCTCTGCTAAGGATTGATGATCTCTTTGATAAATTGAAGGATGAAAATATATTTTCAAAAATAGATATCAGGTCAGGATAACATCAGGTAAGGATTAAAGAGGAAGATATCAACAAGAATGCCTTCAGGACAAGGTATGGTCATTATGAGTTCATAGTGGTGCCATTTGGGTTGTCAAATGCACCAACTGTTTTCATGTGCTTAATGGATGGTGTTTTTCAAGAATATTTAGACAAGTTTGTCATTGTCTTTTTGGATGACATCCTTGTATATTCCAAGTCAGAAGAAGAGCATGAACATCATTTGAGGATGGTATTGCAAGTGCTAAGAGAGCATCAGCCATATGCCAAATTGAGCAAGTTCTTATTTTATCAAAACATAATTCACTACTTGGGACATATCATATCTGAAGAAGGGATAGCAGTGGACCCTGAAAATATTGAGGCCATTAAAGGGTGGACAACACCTAAGAATGTGACAAAAGTCATATCCTTCATGGGTCTAGATGATTACTATAGAAGGTTCATTGCAAGGTTTTCAAGAATAGCTCACCCCATCACTTCTTTGCAAAGGAAGGGGAGGAAATTTCAATGGACAGAAGAATGTGAAAGAAGCTTCCAACATTTGAAGCAATTGTTAACTAGTGCTCCAATTCTGAGGATTGTAGATCCAAATAAAGACTTCATTGTATGAACAAATGCATATAAAGAAGGACTGGGTGGAGTCCTCAATTAAAATGGGTTTGTTGTTTGTTATGAATCAAGGAAGTTGAAGGAGCATGAAAGGATATATGCCACTCACGATTTGGAGCTGGAATCCATAGTGCATTCCTTGAAGAAGTGGAGGAACTAACTCATGGGAAAGAGGTTTGAGTTGAGGACAAAACATAATGGTCTGAAGTATTTGTTTGATCAACCAACTCTAAATGCCAGGAAAAGTAGATGGTTAGAGTTTCTCAGTGAATACGACTTTGATATAAAGCATATCAAGGGGAAAGAGAACAAAGTGGTTGATGCACTCAGCAGAAGAGTGCATGGGTTACATGCTACAACCATTATCATGTACCAATCAGTTTTGAAAGACAGATTTGTAGAGGCTGGAAAATCAGATTTGCGATACATGGAATTGGTAACAAAATTGCAGCAAGGTAAAATGTGGCAGAAGGTTGAGGATTATGAATTGGGAATTGATGGAATCCTTTTGTACAGAAACAAAGTTTATGCACCGAACTCTTCTGAATTGAGGAGTGCAATTTTAAAATAAATGCACAATGTACCTTATGCAGGACACCCAGGATATCAAAAAACAATTTCTGCAGTCAAAAGCCAATATTATTGGCCAGGCATGAAGAGGGAGATTGTTGATTTTATTGCCAAATGTTTGGAATGTCAAAAGGTAAAGGATGAGCATAAACACCCAACATATTTTCTACAATCATTACCCATCCTTGAGTGGATATGGGAAGTTGTAACAATGGATTTCATCAAGGGATTGCCCAGAACAAGCAAGCAACATGATGCAATCATGGTAGTGGTGGACAAACTTACTAGAGCTGCCCATTTCATTCCTATGAAGACTACTAATAAAACAACTAATGTTATTGATATTTATATGAGGGAAGTAGCACACTTGCATGGAATACCCAAGACAATTGTGTCTGACAGAGACCCAAAATTTACATCAAAGTTCTGGAAGGGGTTATTCAAAGGGTTCGAAACAAATCTAAACTTCAACACATCATATCATCCTGAGTCGGATGGGAAAACAAAAAGGGTGAACCAAGTGATCCAGGACATGCTAAGGATGTATATGATGGACAAACCATCTAAATGGGAAGATTATCTACACTTGGTAGAATTTGCAACAATGGGTATCAAGCATCACTAAAGATGAGCCCATTTGAAGCACATTATGGCAGAAAGTGAAACACCCCAGTAAGCTAGGACAACCCAGTTGATAGGGCAGTGGTTGGGCCAGATTTTCTCAAGGAAATGGAAGAACAAATGCTGAAGATTAAGCAGAATTCGAAGGCTTCCCAAGTGATCTAAAAATGAAGAAGACTTGAAAAACTTGAATAAATATTGCAAGTGAAATGTTATGTGTTTAAAGCAACATGATCAATTTGCAACACATAAATTAAGGATTACTTATGC
>JZKD02S1599471.1:53138-68348 GCA_000966675.3 Picea glauca | reverse complement strand
ATTACAACTTGGCATATTTGGGAATATGCTTGCATATGAAAATGTTAATTCACCCTTCAAATTTGAACATGGTTTCAATTTGGGCCACAAAAAATACTAAAAAAATAAAATAATATGAATAGTATTTACGTAAATAAAAACAAATTGTCTTTTAACTTGAACCTGAGTTTGTTGAGCTCTAGGTATATTACATAGCTGATATGTTTTTCCCATAGTTACCGTTTATGGCCACGAGTTCCCGGATTGGCGTTATCAAACTCTCATGCCCCCTATTCCATAATATACATCTTGCACCCAAACATTCTATTATCTACAATTCGACCCCAAACTCCTCGAACTCACAAGTTTCACTCTACCTATGATGAGTCTTTCTAGGTCCATCTGACTGCCCTGCCTTTTCATACTTAGTCGATTTCCCCACCACCTTCGCACACTTACCAATGCAAATTCATTACACTTTTATTAGTGACAACTCACCACACAGGTTCAAAAATATTGGCATTAATGAGCGAAAAAATCAAGGACATCTCCCATTAAAATACATTAAACCAAGATTTACAGGAGATTATATTACCATCCTCCAGTGTTCATTCTAAATACTATCACACAATTACTATCACATGTTGCAATACAAACAAATATTCATCAAAACATTAGCTTTTCTCACAGACACCCCACATGCACCCAATTGCCTGAACTGAGCGATATTTGGATCCGTCAACTAAACCTCCCTATTATTGAATTGGTAGAGGTCAATATTATGGCATCTGTCTTTTTTTTGTGTGTGGATATTGAAATCGGAAAAATTGTTATTTACTTTAGTTTATTTAAGGCATTATACCCTACCTTTCCATAATTAATCGATTCTTCACCTCTTGTTGTCTCTGATTCATGGATTCTCGGGCTCCTAGGTTCACAAAAGTTTCAAAGCAGTTTTCGCTCTCGTCCATCATCACCACCTTCACACACTTACTAATGCACATTAATCATGCCTTTGTTAGTGACAACTTACCAGACACATTGAAAATATTGGCATTAATAGGCAAAAAGGTCGAGGACATCTCCCATTAAAACACATTAAACCAATATTTACAGGAGATTATATTATCATGCTCCAACGTTCATTTTAAATACTATCGGGAGCAAAGGAATGTTCTCATCACCTTATGGCTGTAGCTCGACAAAATTTCTGTGGAGATACCTTGAATATTTTCGGGCGTGAGGACCCGAGTTTTCAGTGGTCCAGAGCTTATGACTACTACTCGTCCCCTTCTGCCCTGAAGGAAGTTATATGGACATCTGGAATTTCACGAGCAAGTTGTGTCCCCAAATTTTTTTACTGTAAGGAGTTGGTCACTTGCTGCACCAAAAACTATTATCCGAACCTCCAGATTATCCTATTGCGGAACCATTCCCAAGTCTCCCTATCACCTCAAGTATTTCGAAAGATGTTAAGACTTCCCGACCCAACGCCTACTTTCAAGGGAGAGAATTGCAGAGAGTTCTTAAAGAATCATTATAATGAATTGGACCTCTTTCCGGAGTTCTTATAGAACCCAATGACTAGTCCCGAGGACATGACCAGATTACAGGTTAGTACATTTAAAAACCCTTTTTGGGAAATTGCATGGCTTTTCATGAGGATAACGGGACAAGAAATTATAGCTAGCATCTCTCGTATGATTCTGTATATTTTATGTCTTACGATGAAGGAACAAGCCATCTTCCATTGGGGCAAGTTGATTTCCATTGAAATCTCTTCCCAGTTATTGCAAGACACAAGGCAGAAGAAATTCTTTATGTCATCTTATTTAATTTTCACGGTATCACATTGTTGTCCATTCCCTGGATTATCTATGTGTAAGAAGGTAAACTACAAATTTGACCTAGTAACCTTCTGGTACTAGATATTATGGAGACACGACGCCTCCCAATATTTTTATGAATTGTTTAATGATTTTGTTTCAATTTTTAAAGGATTGATATTTGGAAAGGATTTTCCCTGGATGTCTGACCAGGTGACCAAGTTCCTGGATAGGAAGGGCACACTAGAAGAAATGGACAACTATAATTTTCGAAGGATTTTTGGGTCCAAACAAAATCTTTCCTTCCTTCCATGTCACCTATCTGGTACAATGTTTTTTGCTGAAATAACAAGGCAGTACACTTATTGGTTTCATTTTTTCCATGAGAAAAGAAAAATACAATTCATCCCTATGCCTTGGAAAGTTAGGGATTTCATAGTTAGGAATATGAACAAGATTGACGGTTTTGCGGGCCACTCCCACAAATTCAATTTGAAATGTGATGAAAAAGTAAAAGGGTTCGACCCTGATGGTATTTTTGTAGAACACCTATTGCCTATCGGTTTCAACAATTATTTCACTGACTCTATCCTGAATGAAGATTAAGATAATTCCTCAGGAAGTCATGCTCGTGACACTGATGACCTGGAGACAATACTCATCACCAATGAGTCGTACAAGTAGACACGAAAAGGACTGGGTGAGAAAAGTGCCCAATCCCCGACCACCACACCCAAGACTACAACATCTCGGAGAAGCACTCCAACGGCCTACCCAAGTAATAAATTCACACATAGTTCTTCAGGCGGAGGAGAAGATAAGAACCCTCCCTCTAGAAAAATTGAAATTGTTGGTTGTGGAGCCTAATTATCTTCTTGATTCAGAGGTCTTGTGTTTTTCAGCTGTGTTTATACCCCATGAATACTTTACACCCCAGAAGTATGTACACTCTTCCACGCAGGGGAGTACAGAGGGGGGGTACCCCCTCTACAGGGTCCGAGGGTGCTATCCCCCCGACTGGGGGGTTCAGGGGCAAGCATGCCCCCGATGGGGTTTCAGGGGCGAATCCCCCAAAGGAAAAATTGCCTTGTAAATGTATATTGTAATTTCATTGTAAATATGGACCGTTCATTATAAGGTCACAGATCTAACAATAGAAATTATGTTAGGGTTTTTTTCCCTAGAAGGAAACCCTCTGTTATGAGGGAAATGTATTGCGACTATGCAACACAACGAATATTGTATTCTGAGATGAGAGATTGTGAGATAAAGAAGAGGAAGTTAAAGCGGGTTTGTTGTAGGTTGTATCCCTTCATATGTTGGATAATAATAAAGGAAGGACCTGGCAATTTCTCTGGTGGATGTAGCCCACACTGGGTGAGCCACATAAATCTATGCCTCTATTGTATTGTGTATCTTCTGTGTTTTGTTTCCGCATTTGTTTTATTTTATTGCTCCACGGTCCTGTTTTTTTAACAGAAATTTATCACAAACTTTCCGCGAGAAAAAAATGAAAAAAAAAATAGTGCAAGAACAGGAGGGACAGAGGGGAGAAATTGATATCCACGATCTCTCCCTCGAAGATATGCAACTAGAAATTGACATTGAAAAAATGTACCATGATGACGACCAGCTAGAGAGCACTGCTCCCCATAACCTTGAGATGGAAATAATTGGGACCGATACCTTGGATGAAGAAGAGTATTTTTCATTTCAAAGCGTTGTTTTTGACAACGAATCCAAAAAATTGGTTATTAAAAAGAGAGATGTAAAGAATAAGAAAGGGAAATCTCGTTCAGAGATGAACCTATGAAACATGCGCCCTTCCCAGATATCCTAGATACACCGAGCAATTGGATATGCTCTATACAACTCTATTAGCATCCTTGAAGCAAAGAATGTCAGGCTAAATGAGTGAATCAAAGAATTAGAGGGAGCTTTAATGCCTCTTCCATTGTTTTCTACTCCTTTGGCAATGATTGGGCCCACCACACCTGTGACAAAGTTAAAAGGATCAACAAGCCTTCTCACATCAGCTTGAGGCTATCTGGAAAAGAATGTAAGGAGAAGAATGGAATTAATAACAAAATCTTGGGAAATTCAAAAGAGTATGGTCTCTTTTGGAACAAGAGCACATGATTTTCATGAGTATTTGCAAGTAGATATCAAGATTGAAAAAGGTTTCTACCTCAATGCAGTTGTACCATTTGGTGTTAAAGTTACTGGTATGATGGAATTCATAAGAAGAGAGGAGGATCTCCCTTCCCCGGATCGAACAAACCAACTAAACACATTATGGAAAGACAAGGTAAAAAACCTGAATGGTATCATTCAAGCATGTAGCCAGGCCATATCTAGAAGAGACAAACTATTCAAGAAGCTAACTTAGATTTATCTAGCTAGTAGCACCAATGAAGTCCAAGACCCAAAATTGATATTCAACTCATTTTTTTTGACCAAGAAAGCATTTGATGATCAAGTTCAGATCTATAAAACACAGTCATTTGAAAATTTCTATGGCATTATTGAATATGGTGAAGATGACGTGAAAAGTTGGCTAGTCGGTTATTTGGTTAAAAACCAAGATATTCAAGAAGCATTGCACAACCTCTCTATTTATCTAAGGGACTTGGAAAGTGAATTGTTCAATATAGAAATCCGTCATGAAATCAACATGGCGCCCATGAGGAGCTACATCGAAGACTGGTTGAAAAAGGTTGTCGACAAGATTACCAATGAAGGGAAAATGACGCTTCACATGGTTCCCATAACCATCGAGTAATGCCATAAAAGGACATTAGCGAGAAAATGATAAGGCATGGGACACCATCATAGTAAGTTGATACTGATCACATTCTTCTTTCTTTGTCGATGTCTTCATCCAGTTATTCTATCTCTTTAAATACAAAGATTTAACCGAGCACTGACAATTTTCTCTTTCTTCTTTCCAGGTCTTGTTGTTTTCCATCGTCAACTTTCTTGTTTCTACAAGCTTGATTCTTGTACAT
The DNA here is from genome assembly GCA_000966675.3 of Picea glauca. Classification (NCBI taxonomy): domain Eukaryota; kingdom Viridiplantae; phylum Streptophyta; class Pinopsida; order Pinales; family Pinaceae; genus Picea; species Picea glauca. The sequence goes on along the minus strand of JZKD02S1599471.1, from coordinate 63,535 downwards.
CTTTTTTTTGTATTTGACAGGAGCCTCAATCCCAATCATTATGGAAAACACATTTAAATTTCACAGAATATGTACTGAACTACATATTTTTTTACAAATTCCAAGACAATTGTCTTGGAAAATATTCTTAAATGTGTTTTGTAATCCAGTTTATCTAAATATAAAATATTTTAGGTTGTTGTATGGTGGTTTTCAATGTTTTGTGTTGTTATTTTGAATTTTGCATTTTTTTAAAAAATTAACTCATTTCCTTGTACATGTTGGGGTCATGTTCCTGTTTAATATTGTGCATATATTACAACTTCCTATATTTGAGAATATGCTTCCATATACAAAATGTTAAGTCATATATTTTTTCTCTGTTTCCTATGGGTTTGACCAAATTTGCGAGCCGAAAACACCCTTCAAATTGGAACATGGTTTACATTTCGACCACAAATAATCTATTAAGATACATTAATATGAATACATTGGAAATAAATATAAACAAAATCTCTTTAAACTTGAACCTGACTTTCTCGAGCTCCTTAATTGGAACACCCTTCAAATTGGAACATGCTTTACATTTTGACCACAAATAATCTATTAACATAAATTAATATGAATACTACTTAAATAAATATAAACAAATTCTCTTTAAACTTTAACCTGACTTAGTCGTATTTCTATAATTGTGGGTTCCCGAGTTAGTGGACTGACACATCCTCATCTCCATCTATATCATCACATCATGAGTCTGAATGATTGCCATCCCTTTCAACACTTAGCCAATTATGTCACCATGGGGTCTCGACTTAGCGCTATCAAATTCCTATGCCCCATGCTCCATGATATACATCTTGCACCCAACACTTTTGTGATTTACAATTCGACCCCGGACCCCTAGAACTCACAACCTTCACTATACCTGAGTTCACAAAAGTTTCAAACCATTTGTCGCTCCCTTCAATTCCCGCCAAATTCCCTCCCTTCCCAATGCACATTCATTATGATTTTACTAGTGAAAACTCAACACACAGGTTCACTTATTGGCATCAATAAGCAAAAACCACATTAAACCACGATTTACGAGAGTCCAACCGATCGTCGTTGATTTTCATACCTATCCAATTCTATGGTCGTGAGTTCCCAAGTTGGTGCAATCGAACTCTCATTCCCCGTGTTCCGTGATATACATCTTGCACCCAAAAATTCCATGATATACAATTCCATACTTAGCCAATTTTATGGTCGTTGGTTCCCGGGTTGGCGCTATTATAAATCTTGCACCCAAAACTTTTGTGATCTACAATTATGTGATATACATCTTGCACCCAAAACTTTTGTGGTCTACAATTCCTCCATCTCACAAGATTAATTCTACCTAGGTTCACAAATGTTTCAAAGCATTTATTGCTACCTTCCATCCCCACCACCTTTGCACCCTTCCCAATGCACATTGATTATGCTTTTATTAGTGACAAATCAACACACATGTTCGAAAAAATTGGCATTAATAAGAGAAAAACTCGAGGACATCTCCCATTACTACGCATTAAACCATGATTTATGAGAGTCCGACTGACCACACTTCCTTTCCATACTTAGCCAATTTTATGGCCGTTGGTTCCCGGCTTGGCATTATCGAACTCTCATTCCCCGTGTTTTGTGATATACATCTTGCACCCAAAAATTTTGTGCTCTACAATTCCACCCCGCACTCGAACTCGCAAGATTCACTCTACCTGGGTTCACAAAAAGTTTCAAATCATTTATCGCTCATTTCCATCCCCACCGCCTTCATGCCCTTCCCAATGCACATTAATTATGCTTTGTTTAGTGACAACTAACCACACAAGTTCAAAAGGATTGGAATTAATAAGCGAAAACCTCGACGACATCTCCCATTAAAACGCATTAAACTGTGATTTATGTGAAAACCTTGAGGACTTCTCCCATTAATACACATTAAACCATGATTTACGGGAATCCGACCGACCACCCTTACTTTCCATACTTAGCCAATTTTATAGCCGTGGGTTCCCTGGTTGGCATTATCGAACTCTCATTCCCCGTGTTTTGTGATATACATCTTGCACCCAAAAATTCCGTGATCTACAATTCCACCCCACACTCCTGGAACTCACAAGCTTCACTCTACTTAGGTTCACAAAAAGTTTTAAATCATTTACCGCTCCCTTCCATCCCCGCCACCTTCGTGCCCTTCCCAATGAAGATTAATTACACTTTGATTACTGACAACTCACCACACATGATCGAAAGCATTGGCATTAATAAGTGAAAACCTCGAGGACATCTCCCATTAAAACACATTAAAACACATTAAACCACGATTTACGCCAGATTATATTATTAGATATCTTCTTCACATGTTATGTTTCATATTACTTTATGGGAAGATTCCATTTCATACTAATTTCTTTGTTCCTACCATCTATTTCTGGGTAGATTCTTTTTCAATAACTGTAAAGTAGGATATAAKTTATATCTTAAATTACTATTCAATGTAATTTCAATATAGCTTCTAATATTTACAGTTTTCTTATCATTTCATTTCTAAAAAACAATTGAACATAACTTTTTAATATTTTTTTTTASTTCTTTTTCATTTAATTTTACATATTTCAACTTCCATTTGCTTATTGGTAAAGATATATTCTAATTACCGTTTACTTACYATACTATTAATTTCTGTTTTTTTAACAATATTCATTGTCTCTCACCATCTTCCAAAAATCATCATCATGAATAGTTATAAGGTGCCAACTATCATCTCCATTCCCAAATGTACTTGGCAGGGACTAAGCTGCCACACAACACTTGTTTATAACTATAATTGCAATGTATGGAGAAAAGAAAAACTAAACTCATCTTAACACATATTTATGTGCGCTCTCCAATAAAACATTGTTACAATTATTTATATCCGCTCCCCAATAAAACGTTGTTACAATAATACATATTTGCAAACATTTTACAACTATTTATGTATGCTCCCCAATAAACATTGTTACAATAATACATATTTGCAATTTTTTTAATCTGACCTTCCAATTTTCTTTTATAATCAACATAAGTTTTTTTTTTTTTAATTTCATTTTAGTTCATTTATTTAATATTGTTTTGGACAGACAAACACATCCCTCTCACTGGAGCTGTGCAATAATTTCCACATCCATATCTATGGCACCATTCAAGATAATTATAATTGATTGTTCTTATTATAATTTCCACCAACAATTAAGATTTTTTTTTTAATTTCATTTTAGTTCATTTATTTAATATTGTTTGGGACAGACGAACACATCCCTCTCACTGAAGTTGTGCACTAATTTCCACATCCATATCTATGACACCATTCAAGATAATTATAATTGATTGTTCTTATTATAATTTCCACCAACAATTATTGACGAGAAAAAAAATGTGATCAATAATCATTTTTTTTAATTCTATTTTAATACATATTATTAATTCTATAACTACAAATTCATAAATAACACTATACAATATAAACACAAAAAAATACACAATTTAAAAAAAATAAAAAATGAAAATCCCTTTTCAGAAATGATGATGAAAAATCCTTTTCAGAAATGACGATGAATATAGATAGACCTGTGATAAATGTATGAGAGTATTTAACCTCAAAACCTTAGAATGTAGATTTGTTATAAATATCTCTTAAAATGGAAGGTTTTTCAACCTAGGATTAATATTTGTTTTGGAGTGATGATGTAATGGTGTTTTTGTTTCACCATAAATATGTAATAAATTTTCTATTCGAAACTTCGCCAAAACATCAAAATACTATTTATATTTATGACAAATCTATTAACACTTAAAGTTCTCCAAATTCAATTGCAATCTTATAGTGGTTATCTTCAGACGTGAAATTGTCTTATAATTCAATTGCAATCTTATAGTAGTTATCTTCATATGTGAAATTGTCTTATTTTCAATAAGAAAAATAACCTATATTAGTAAATATAAAAGGTCTTTTTTAAAAAATTACAACATTGTAAATCTCTTTACCAAAATCCATAAGGCTATATATAATTGTTCACATTACAAAACAAGTCTATAATGTTGCCCACTGTTTTACATATCTATATAAAAAATATTGCATGTCTTTTATGTCCTCCATGTCACTGTAATTTATATAAAAAATATACAAAAGCCAAAACTGTCCTTTTATGAAGTGACCTAAAGATTGATATCAAGTCTTTCAAATATTTCAGGTTGTCCTTAAAATTCATTTGAAAAATATATTCCATCTTCATCTAGTAATAGTGCTTCCTTAGAAAGTCGGTCAACATCCTTATTATATGTTCTGTATATATGTTGTGCTTTGAGTTTCTGAAAATTTCCGCTCAACGATCTAATCTTAGTCATCCAAGGCTGCAAAGATATCACCTGTAGGTTATTTTCATTAGTAAACCAGTCAATAATAACCTTGGAATCACCTACCAATTGTAACCTTGATACCTGTTTAATGTAAGAAAAAAATAGAATGACCCACAGTGAAAGTAATTCTCCCCTGGTATTGGTTCCTTTTCCACAGTTCATTTTTAGTTTGTAAGTGCCCAATACTGGGCATTTCAATATAGCTCCAACCCCACATTTAGATCCTCTTTTCTGTGATGCCCCATTAAAGAACCCTACTGCCAAGTCCCAGTCAAGTATGGGTGGCCTATCAATCCTTTTATGCTTAGTGACCTGTGAAATTTTTTTTTCTCCCAAATTCTCCAAAATACATTACATACTCTAACTTGATTTTTGGGATGGTCTTCAAAAATAACCAAATTCCTATGCTTCCAAACCTCCCAACAAATAAAACATGGGCTTTCTTTCCAATTATCCTTTACCCTTATCCAATTTTGTAAACTTTCCACAATCTGACTTCCTTGCCAGCTATTGTCCAAATTTAATTACTTTGTTATAGTCTTCCAAATACCAATTATAAAACTGTAATCCCAAAAAATACGGGACACAATTTCCTCACTATTCCCACACAAAACACATATACTAGGACCAAAAAAACCCATTTTGATCAAGTTATCCCAAGTAAGTATTCTCTATTCCAATAATTGTTGATGTTTGGACAACATCGGGAAGACATTCTCTAAGGATAATAATTAATAATATAGTTATTATTGATTATTATATATATTATATAATAAGTAAATGATAATAAAAAATAGTTATTTATTATTCAAGGGACACATCCTTTCATGGATGGTCACCTTATGTTCCCTATATATATGGAACACTCATCATTGTAATAAAAATATCGATTATAACTTATATGAAGAACAACAACATGGTATCAGAGCAGGACTGGACTAACTCCCTCACGAGAGGGCCCAAGAACCTGAAAGAAAGTTGCTTTTATTTTTTTGTTGTAACAATGTGAGAGATATGAATGCACATGATCCGTCAGAGGGAGTCTCATGAATGAATCTAGTTCACTTTTTGATCCAACAAGTCTAAGTTTTTTTTTATGTGTTCTTCTTTGTTGTTTTTGAGTTGTGAGAAATGAGACTTTGATGTCGCGGTCTTAGTTTGTTGGCTAGCAATGCATATGTAGAAAAGGCGGACCAAAGACAGACATGTTCCCTATCACTATAATCACTTCTTCTCGGGCCATGGGGAAGATATTTCCACCGAGTGATCCCTAGTTTCATGTGCCAACAAGGGGATTTCACCACCGAGAGTGATATGGGAGGCGGGTCCATCTATGGTTCCAAGTTCCCCGAAAAGAATTTCATAAAGAATCCCACCCAGCCAAGAATCCTGTTAATGAAAAATGCTGACAAGAATACCAACGGGATCCCAATTGGAATGGTTTGGTTTTATTCTGAGCAAAGGTCCAGAGGATGGGTAGCGGGTATTTTGCTCCGACAAAACCAAGATGCGAAGTTGTGAATGTATTGAGAGCCCCGTTTCCATTGCCATCTATAGGACGCGCAGATAATAGGGTAGTATAACCATTTGGTGCAAGAAATTTGTGGTTTCTCGCTTCAGAGCACTGATATCGGTATTGTGCATTCTATTACTGTTAGTTTGAGCTCAAATTTGTGTTCTTTTCGTGCCAATTTTCTCAAAATAATGGAAAAGGAGTGGGAGTTAATAAAATCATGAGTAGGGTTTCAAACCGGTCGAATGGGTCGCACTCAATAGAGGTAAGGAGAAGCTCGTGGTGATAATCTGGGAAAAGGGTTGCACACGTTTGTGTGAGGTTATTAAGAGTTTTATGTTTTATGGGTCACCCTCATTTGCTTGTCATCACACATAAATGTGAAAGGGTTACTAGTCTCTAGCTAGAATTTCTAATAGAGACCCATCTTAATCTCGACAATGTACCTCACCCACACGATGTGTAGAAACCAAGCATCCAACTATAAAAACAATAATAGTCATTTCATGTGATGAAGTGAATACACTAGCCAACCTCATGATGTCATTGGGGACTAGTGGGATTTTCATTGTGCAAGAGGTTAATGAGGCGAAATATCCACGTTTTGTCACTGTTAATCAAATCTTCATGCCTGTACATGTACTAGTGTGCATCCATGTATTTTGGAAGCATGAGAGTTCAGATCCCTATCAATGAAATTGGCTTCATAGTTGTGTAGTTGAGGGTGATCCCGTCATTGCCTGGGTAATTGGCTGCAAATTTTGTGATGCCCAATTGCATTTATGCTTCCCCCAGATACCAAGAGTGAAGTAATGATGGTCTTCTAAACCTTGACAATGAACGTGTTGCATGAATAATGGACCTGTATTCCTATGTATGGACAGTGAGTTCAACAAGGTTGTCTTCAAACGTATGGAAGTGGTGAGGTAGTGAGTTCAACAAGGTTGTATTCGAATGTATGGAAGCAGTGAGGCTTCATAGGCTACTTGCAGTATTTCATTTGAGACATGGTGCAGATTAAGTAGCCAGGCTTCAACACACTGACGAGAAAGATGGTGTAGACTTCATCCTGACGTGCCTTAGATGGTCAAATGAATGAACCAAGACATTGGTTTCATAAGGAAACCTCAATATTCCTTGGGAGACATTGATTCCATGAAGGAACCTTGAAATGTATTAGACATTGGTTTCATGAGTAAACCTAAGGTCCAAGATGGCATTCCCTTTTAGAGGGAGATAGTTGAGTCAATTGATCCCATTGATCTTGTAGCTCCAGTTAATGTTTCCAGAGATATTGCAGTAGGCCAGAAGATACTTGCATGGGATCGTCAAACTCTGTAGGAGGTAGAAGGACATGCAAATCCTCATGGTAACTTCCAAGAGAGAAAGAGACTTTAGAGAGATTCATGCTATGCCACAACTATGAACCACATCATTCATTTTTTGAGCCTTCTTGTTATGAGGAGGCAACTAGTCATCTAGTATGGAGAGATGTCATGATGGAGGAGTATCAATTCATCATGAAGAATGATGTGTGGGATATTGTTCCAAGACATGAAGGGAAGTTTGTGGTGACTTCCAAATGGATATACAAGATCACACACACAATTGATGGGAGCATTGAGAGGCACAAAACAAGATTTGTTGCTAGAGGATTCTCTCAGGTGGAGGGAATAGATTATGAGGAGACATATCCTCCTGTTGATCGATACACTTCTATCCAGATGATTATTTCCCCTACAAAATTCATGGGTTAGAGAGTACATCAGATGGATGTAAAGACAACCTTTCTCAATGGAGAGATTAAGGAAGAAGTATACATCGAGCAACCAGATTCTTTCATGATACATGAGAAGGAGTCTCATGTGTGCAGGTTGAAGATGGCCTTATATGGAATCAAGAAACCACCTCAAGCTTGGTATGTGAGGATTTATGGACACCTGATAAGTTTGGGCTTCAAAAAAAGTGTTGTCAATTCCAGCCTGTACTACAAGACTGTTAATGGTGAGTCCTTGATTTTGGTCCTCTACGTTGATGATTTATTCCTCACTGGTACATAGAGCCTTATTATTGAATGCAAGTATGTGTTGGCCTCTGATTTTGAGATGAAGGGCCTTGGTATGATGCACTACTTCTTGGGACTAGAGGTGTGGCAGAGAACTAATGAGATCTTTCTGAGTCAGGGGAAGTACACAGTTGAGATATTCAAGAAGTTTGAGATATTGAACTTGAAGCCCGTGACTACACCAATGATGACGAATCTGAAGAAAATAAGTGTTTCTTCTTCCGATTATGACAAAATTGATCCGACTCTGTATAGACATTTGGTTGGATAACTGATGTATTTGGTTAACACCAGACTGAATAATTGCTATGCAGTGAGTGCACTTAGCCAGTTTATGAGTCGGTTGAGATAGACACACTAGATTGCTGCGAAAGCATGTGTTGAGATACTTGCGAGGCACAGTTCGACATGGTCTAAGATATACTTCCAGTATTGATATGATATGGTAGGAATATATTGAATTTTATTGGGCAGGGAGTGCAGTGGAAAGAAAGAGCACCTTCAAGTGTTGCTTCACTTTGTTATCATCCATGGTTTCCTGGTGTAGCAAGAAACAAACTTCTGTGGATTTGAGCACAAAAGAAGCAGAGTACAGTGCATTAAGTATGAAAATCCGTGAAACAGTGTGGCTTCACAAGATCCTTGAAAGATCTATCCAAACATGTGCTGGATTCCACTGTTATTCATTATGGTAACCAAAGTTGTGTGAAGATCTCTTATAATCCAGTGTTTCATGACAAATTGAACCACATTGAGATCAAGTACCATTACATTAGAGACATGGTGCAGAGGAAGGAAGTATTGGTGCAGTACCTTCCTATAGATGAGTAGGTTGCTGATGTTCTTACCAAACCAAGACGAAGTTCAAGTATTTATGTGACAGACTTGGCGTGGCAGAAAATGCCTCGCTCACTGAGAGGGAGTGTTTGCAGCTTCCTGAGACATTCTCCAGATCATACTACTCTGTAATTGAGTTGAGTTGATCTTTGAGGACAATTATCCGAGAGGGGATAAGTGGAACACTTATTTGAGAAGGAATAAGTGCATTTGGGCTTATAACCTAACTTCCCATGTGGAGAGCACATGAGGACATGTCAAGGGAGTTGACCCTTGATGTCATACACTATGGGAGTTGGCCCTAGTGTTTCTAGAGGGTGTAGCCTCTAGAATTCCACATGGAGTGCCATGTGTGACAAACCTTCTCCATATCATACTCCTCTATGAATTGAGTTGATTTGATATGTGAGGACACTTATCCAAGAAGGGATAAGTGGAACACTTATTCAAGAAGGAATAAGTGCAATTGGGCTTATAACCCAACGTCCCATGTGGAGAGCACATGAGGACATGTCAAGGGAGTTGACCCTTGATGTCATACACTATGGGAGTTGACCCTAGTGTTTCTAGAGGGTGTAGCCTCTAGAAGTCCACATGGAGTGCCATGTGTGACAAACTTTCTCCAGATCGTACTCCTCTGTGAATTGAGTTGAGTTGATATGTGAGGACACTTATCTGAGAAGGGATAAGTGGAACACTTATTCGAGAAGGAATAAGTGTAGTTGGGATTATAACCCAATGTCCCATGTGGAGAGCACATGAGGACATGTCAAGGGAGTTGGCCCTTGATGTCTCACACTATGGGGAGTTGACCCTAAGTGTTCCTAGAGGGAGGAGCCTATAGAAGTCCACATGGGAGTGCCATGTGTGACAAATCTTTTTCTACTATGGTGGTTTTGTACCACTGGTGGAGACTGCATGTCTCTGGAAAGTAGTTGTGTACTATTATGGAAATATACCTTCCTATCTAAGAGGGAGTGTTGATGTTTCAGCATCGAGCATAACTTCTCCTAGATTGGGCTGCAGACCAAGGGAGATAGGATACATTTATCACAAAGGTGCACTTGTGATAAATGGGCCTAGACGTAGTCCTTCCTTGATCATGACAAAGGATACTATGGACTCGAGGTGCTTGAAGTGCTTTCCACGTGTCAGTTAGCATCAAATTGATACTCACTCATAGGTGTGTGCCTGTGGTGAAAGATCCTGGTGTAGTCTTTGTCCTAGTCATGGTGATTTGACAAGGAATGATAAAGACTCAAGATGCTATATGATATTACATGTGAACCCAAAGTGAACCTAATTTTATAGAGAATTAATTGGTTCAGTTGGGAGAGAGATGTCTCCCAAGACTGACAGACAAGTGTCATGAGTCTAGGGTGAAGTTTGTATACTTCAAAGACAAGAGTGGCATGTTGTATAATGTCTCCCTCATTGAGAGGGAGTGTTGATGTTTGGAAAACATCGGGAAGACATTCTCTAAAGATAATAATTAATAATATAATTATTATAGATTATTATATATATTATATAATTAGTAAATGATAATAACAAATAGTTATTGATTATTCAAGG
>JZKD02S1599471.1:17657-36910 GCA_000966675.3 Picea glauca | reverse complement strand
TAAGGTTTATATGAAGTTTATACAACAAATTTAGATTAAATTTGCTCTCACCTATCGACGTTCATCAGCCATAATTTTTTTTGGCTGTGCTAGTTTTTTTCTATTTTAATACATATTATTAATTCTCTAACTATAGATTCATAAATAACACACTACAATATAAACACAAAAAAAAATACACAAATTAAAAAAAAAAAATGAAAATCCCTTTTCAGAAATGATGAATATAGATAGACCTGTTATAAATGTCTGAGAGTATTTAACCGCAAAACCTTAGAATGTAGATTTGTTCTAAATATCTATTAAAATGGAAGGTTTTTCATCCTAGGATTAATATTTGTTTTGGAGTGATGATGTAAAGGTGTTTTTGTTTCACCATAAATATGTAATAAATTTTCTATTCGAAACTTCACCAAAACATAAAAATTCTATTTATATTTATGACAAATTTATTTACACTTAAAGGATTAATATTTTTTTTGGAGTGATGATGTAATGGTGTTTTTGTTTCACCATAAATATGTAATAATTTTTCTAAGGAAAAATAAGGAAAAATAAGTCAAGTGTAAGAAGACTTAATAGAAGCTTTTGCTTTTAGAAGGATCTTCCTCTAGATTGTTCTTTTGGATAGACATATTTAGTATAAATAGGAGTAGAGGGTATGAGAAGTTTTGTCTTGAATATTATTGTAATAGAGCTTTTCTCTGTTGGGGGTTTCCCCCTCGAAGAGGCAAGTGAACATTTCTCTCAATAATTAAAGTGCTCTTTCTGGTATTATTCAAGTATTATTATGGTATTATTGTGGTATAGTTCTGGTTATATCATTGTTTATCTGCGATTTCTAGTTAATTATTTATGTTCTGTATACTATTTCATATTTGGAATATTACAAGTGGTATCAAAGAACCTTCCTCGATAGAAAATTGTGGGTTGAATTTTTTTTCAGGGTAGAGACGTATTCTGGTGTCTTTAAGCTACAAAGATCTGTTGTTACGTGCATAAACCCGTGGTCGGGGATTCATACACACAGGAAATAAAAATGGTACTTAAGAACACATATGTTGGCCACCCTTGTAACCCTTGTTGGTACCCCTTCGAGTGGTAGCATATCAAACAACACCTGTATATGGATCGAACTAGATCTCCTAAAGCCCTCCATAGATAAACTAATCGGTCCCCTGACTATTATAGTCCCACCAAGAACAACACTCAGGAAGATATTCTCTAGTACTTGGGTAGTCGGGTAGTACAGCTAAGGGAATGGTCTAGCCTCCTTAGTTGGTGCCCTAAGATATTGGGCCGAGTACTACTGTTGGACCCCTCACGTATATCAGAGAGTTATAGCACAGGGAAAACCCTTGTCTGTATAACCCTTGAATACCCTAACCCTTGGGATGAAAAAAAGAACTGAACAGACAAGATCTATTGCCGTGCAATTGTGTCTCTTGCATTTGTGTAGTGAAATTATTACACATTTCTTCTTGTTAATCATTTTGGCATTTCATCACTGCAGTATTCTTTAGATCGAAGTATAACTCCATAGGAGTAAATAAAAAAAAATTCTGGATCCAGTTGGCACCATTATTTGAGACCTATTTCGTTGGATTCCTCTCTTCTCCCTTATCCCAGTCATACCTATCATTTTTCAACAATTTTTTTTTTCTCGTGGACCTGACCCCCTTCCAACATCCTTATTTAGGATTTACTCCATTGGGTTCCACTAGTCGCCCTAATCGTTCTGATACACTTCACCCATAACCAATTTTTTGTGTGGTCCCACCCACCCCTTTTTGTTTTCCCTCTTCATCATGGCCCACACCCATAGCAAGGACTTGGAAGCTCGCTTCAGTTCCTTGTATTTTAATTTCACAAAAACCCAACAAGAAGTGAGACAACTCAGTGCCAATGTTTCCACCGTCAATAAAAACATGCATTCCTCCATCGACACAAAATAGAGGACCTCAAACAAGACCTCACTACCCATCTTGAATCCTTCAATACCTAGTTTGTGTCCTTTGCTACGATGATCTGCGCCAAGCTGCATATCCCTGAATATATTCTCTCATCTGACCCACCTTTGCAAATCGAAGGTGAAACTTGCTCTTATTCCCAGAATTTTTGGCCCTATCACTTTCAGCGTGACCTATTCCTTCCATGTGTGGATGTGACCAAATTTGATGGCGCGGATCCCACTGGCTGGGGTAACTCAAATGGAACATTATTTCTCTTCGTATGGCATTACATATGAGTTGGAAAAACTTCGGTATGGTGTTCTCCATCTAGATCAAGAACGTTGACAATGGTGGTAATGGAGAAAAAATGCCCGCCAAGGGTATGTGGCTTGGACACACTTTGTGGCAGAGATTTATGAACTCTTTGACACTGACACCAACCATTTAGGTCATTTGACAAAGTTGAAACAATCTGGCACAATGGAAGACTTTATAACCGCTTTTGAGTGATTGGCTTTTCGTAAAGAGGGCATGTCTGATGCTTTTTTCCAATAATGTTTTATCAGTGGCCTCAAGGATGAGATCTGTTCCCATGTACTCATGGCTCGGCCTCAGATTTGGGTGGACGCTACTAAAAGAGCTAAGGAAGAAAAACAAGTTGTATATTCTCAAAACCAAAAACCCTCCTTTATTCCTCGCACTAAACTAGTCACTCCCACTCCTCCTTCTACTCCACTAAAGATCCAAAAATTGACCAAGGCATAAATGGATGAACGCCAACTCAAAGGCCTTTGTTATAATTGTGATGAAAAATATTTTCCTGGGAAAAAGTGTAAGGAACAAAATATTTTATGGCCATCTCGAAGGATATTTTAGAAGATGATGTTGAGGATCCCCTTGTGGTCATGTCACCTAAACCCACTGTCATTACTCCTCCCTCCGACCCTCCCGAAGTAGAACCAATCATTTCCCTAAATTCTCTCACTGGCTTCTCTGCTCCCCAAACTCTCAAGCTAATTGGTTACATTAAGGATAGGAAGGTCACCATTCTTGTTGCTAGTGGAAGCACCCATAATTTTATTCATCGCCGCATTTCCCAATAAACTAATGGCTATATTTGTGCCGTGAATAATTTTCAATTAATGATTGCCAATGGCAGGTCCATGAAATGTGGAGGGCATTGTGAAAATGTGCGTCTCCAAATTGGTCAGTACCACATGAAATCTCATATGTTTTCTATCAACATGGGCGGTTGTGACATTGTGTTGGGTACAGAATGGATAAGGACTTTGGGTCCCATTCTCATGGATTTTAAGGAATTAACCATGCAATTCGAATAGGAGGACCAACAATATAAGTTCCAAGGCATCATTGTCGGTTCCCTAGAGATCATCAGTTCCCATCGCATGGAAAAGCTGCTCAAAAAAGGTCATTCTGGAATTATTGCATAACTCCATGCCATTCAATCCACTGAGACACCCTATGTGTTGCAGGACCTTTAGGGACTCCCTCCTTCCCGTGGTGTTCATGATCATTCCATTCCCCTTGTCCCCGACAACCTTCCTCCCAATATTTTTCCCTATCATCATCCCTTTTCCCAAACAAACGTAATTGAAAAAATTGTTCAATAATTTCTCAATGCAGGTGTTATCTTCCCTAGTACGAGGCCCTACTCTTCTCCTTTGATCATGGTCCTTAAGAAATAAGGTTCTTGGCACATGTTTCCTGATTTCCGCACCCTCAAAAAACTCACCATTAAAGACAAATTTCCCATTCCTATCATTGATGACCTCTTGGATGAATTGAGTGGTGCCCAGTTCTTTACTAAACTTGATCTTCATTATGGATACCACCGGATACGTATGAATGAGGCAAACATTCCTAAGACTGCATTTATAACTCATGAGGGCCACTATGATTTTTCATTCATGCTCTTTGGCTTGTGTAATGCTTCCTCCACTTTCCAAAGCCTCATGAATCATGGCTTTCGTCCTTTTCTCCATCCTTTTGTCTTAGTTCTCTTTGATGATATCCTCATCTATAGTAAAAACTAGATAGCCCATCTTTTTCATGTGGATCGAGTTCTCCATATACTCTCTCAACACCAAATTTTCCTCAAACAATCTAAATGTGCTTTTGGCACCTCAAAAGTTGAGTACTTGGGTAATCTTGTTGGCAAGGCCGGTGTCAGGGTGGATCTTAAAAAGATTTAAGCTATGAAAGATTGGCCCCACCCAAAGAATCTCAAAATCTTGCGTGTATTTCTGGGTTTAACATGTTAGTATCACGAGTTTGTTAAGAATTATGGAAAGATTGCAACACCTCTCATTGCTCTCCTTAAAAAGAATTATTTTACTTGGACTCCTGTAGCTGCTTAGGATTTTAAAACCTTGAAGATGGCCATGTGCAACACTCCATTTTGAGCCCTTATTGATTTCAAAAATACCTTTGTCCTGGAATGTGATGCTTCCAGTAAAGGAATTGGAGTAGTCCTTATGCAAGAGAATCGACCTTTGACCTTTACGAACAAAAAATTATCTGAGAGAAATTTGGGAAAATCAATCTATGAAAAGGAAATGTTTGCTATTCTGCATGTCATGGATCTTTGGCATCCTTAGCTATTGGGGAAACACTTCCAAATTAAGACAGATCATCGAATCCTCAAGTATTTTTTCGAACAAAACCTTTCCTCCCCAGAGAAAAAAAAATGGGTGACTAAACTCTTTGGATATGATTATGAGATCATTTATAAGAAAGGAAAATAAATGTGGTTGTTGATGCACTTTCCAGAAAATATGAAGATGAAGGGTCCCTTTTTTCTCTCTCCTTCATTGTACCAAATTGGCTCCAAGTTGTTCACCAAGAATGGCTACACGATCCCAAAATTTTGCATCTTATACAAGAATTGCATGCTAATTCTACAATTTCCCCAGGCTACGCTTGGCACAACGATGAGATTAGATACAAAGTTTGTTTGTATTTAAGTCAATAGTCAAAACTTAAATCCACGGTACTTTTAGAGCTTCATGATACACCCATCGTTGGGCACTCAGGGTTTACCAAAACCTATGATTGGGTCAAACATTGTTTTTTCTGGGATGGTATGAAATAAGACATTCACAATTTTGTGGCAGAATGTGATGTTTTTCCACGCAATAAGGATGAAACATTCAAAGCTCCTAGAACACTACAATCGCTTCTGATTCCACATGCTATTTGGAGGGATACCTATATGAATTTTATTGTAGTATTACCTAAATTGGGAAATAAATCAGTCATCATGGTGGTAGTTGATCGTCTTTCCAAGTATGTTCATTTATGTGCTCTTCAACACCCATTTACAGCCTCAACTGTGGCTCAAATTTTCATGGATCAGGTCTTCAAGCTTCATGGCATGCCTCATTCTATTGTTTCTGATCGTGACCCAACTTTCACTAGCAATTTTTGGAAGGAATTTTTCAAGCTACAAGGCACCCAATTGCATCTCAACACAACTTATCATTCCCAGACTGATGGTCAAACTGAAGTTGTCAACAAATGTTTGGAAACATATTTGAGGTGTTTTTCATTGGAAAGGAAAAATCAGTGGGCTCAATGGTTACCACTAGTTGAATGGTGGCACAACATTTCTTACCATACAACTACCCACGTGACTCCTTTTAAAGTGGTATATGGACAAAATCCACCTTCATTTCTCTCATACTTTCCAGGTGTCTCGAAGGTCTAGGCAGTTGACCAAACTCTTACAGTTCGAGAGGATATTGTTCATACCCTCAAAGAGAATTTGGTCATGGCCTAGAATTGCATGAAGCAACAAGCAGATCAAGGTCACTCTGAACTTCAATTTGCAGAAGGAGAACAAGTGTTTCTTCGACTGCAACCTTATAAGAAAATTTCCCTCAAGGCTGACCATTGTCAGAAACTGACGCCCAAATTTTATGGTCCTTATACCATTCTCAAGGATGTGGCACAAGTGTCCTATCAGTTAGCTTTGCCCAATCATTCTAAGCTCCATCCTGTTTTTCATGTTTTCTACTTAATGAAGGTGATTGGAACTAAGTGTTAAACTCAAACCAACCTTCCTGAGTTGGACGAAGAAGGTTCCATTTGGCTACAACCACAAGTATTTTTGGACTAGCATGAGCGTCTTCTGCATCAACGCACCATCAAGGAAGTGTTAGTCCAGTGGAAAGATACAACTCCAATAGATGCCACTTGGGAACCAACTACCATTCTGCAACAATTTCCTCATCTCAAGCCTTGAAGACAAGGTTGATTTTAAGGGGGAGGACATGTTAGGGACCTAACCCCTCATGTAGGTAGAATAATATATTTCCATGTAATAAAGGTCAATATTAATAAGGCCTAGAAATAAGGAAAAATAAGTCAAGTGTAAGAATACCTAATAGAAGCTTCCGCTTCTAGAAGGATCTTCCTCTAGATTATTCTTTTGGATAGACATTTTTAGTATAAATAGGAGTAGAGGGTATGAAAAGTTTTGTATTGGATATTTTTGTAATAGAGCTCTACTCTACTGAAGGTTTCCCCCTCAAAGAGGCAAGTGAACATTTCTCTCAGTAATCAAAGTGCTCTTTTTTGTGTTATTCTGGTATTATTGTGGTATTATTGTGGTATAATTCCGGTTATATCATTGTTTATCTTCCATTTCTAGTTAATTATTTGTGTTTTGTATACTATTTCATATTTGAAATATTACAAAATTCCAAGGGATTAGTCTTGTCTTTACTCAGATATAAAAAAGACTAGGCATAACCCATTGGAAGAGTTTTCACTTCTTAGACATACGCCTAACCACCCCTAGCCACCTCAGCTTGGAGATATTGTAACACAACCAATCCCTTAAGTAATTTTTTAAGGGATGGGGCATCAAAGTTTTTCTTTCCTCCATCGTCTTTAATCCTCTTCTCGAGGTCTCCATCCTCTTAGGCTCGTCAAGATCTTTCCAATCACCATTACCATGCTCAAATCTGAGATCTAGATTAAAAGTTATGACCTTCCAAAGTTACTTGGGCATTCACTGGTTGAGGGACACATGGCTCCATCTCGTTTGTACCATATCTAGGTACCTACCTCCCATAGGGAAGGTCCACCCATCAACCAACCACACCACTGGATTGAATCCTCGTATAACACACAGGCTAGCAGGGAATTCGACATTCGTCGCTCCAGCACTGAACATCCCATTTTATCTTCAGCACACATGTACTTCGAACTTCGGGACTTTTTAACTTACCCACGACGTCACATCCCAAACCTATAGAGTCCCAAATTTCTGGACTCCCAAAGGGTCCTCCCTCACCGTTGGTGACGTACTGAACATAGAGGCGAGTACAAGTGGGTCCCAAGTACTCCACCTGCCAGATGGACCAAACTGGTAATTGGTAGGGATGACACACAACAAGGTATAGGGGACACATGGCCCCTAAAATGGGTGACATGTGTCACTTTTTAATGGGCACATAGGGTCTGAAATACACAAAAATCCAAAAGACATGTGGCACATCAAACATGGGTCCATGTCACCCTTGGTGACATTATCATGCCATGTCACCTCAGACTAACAACCTTCCAAACCCTTTGATCTCAGGGTCAAGATCCGTCTACGTAGACCTCACAATCTATGACCTCCGTCGCTTCACAACTTTGGCATTCGGGGCTTTCATGGTGTAATCCTCTCCTTACTCCCATAGTAGGTCAAAGCTGAATTGACCATGGAGTAGATCCAACGATCCGAGAGGGGCCCATTGCGTCCTCGAATCAATGGTTCCCGTGACTTCATACTTTGGGGGTTTGGTCGTGTAGTCTCCATTTTTCTCCCAGAGTAGGTCAACGTCGAACTGACCACCATCTAGATCAACAAACGATCACAAGTGGTCTCGAAGTTCCTTCGGATTGATGGCTCTCATTACATCGTGGGTTCGTCGTTCAAAGTTTTTGACACTACAGTRGCTCCATTCTCCCGAAGTGGGACTTCWTCACCGAAGTACCATACATGAAACCCTCCAATGGTTGATTGGACGATCAAGAAGGTTCCCCAATGGACTCCCCAGATCAATGACTCACAACATTTCGTAGCTCCGAAATTAAGAGGTTTTGGGGTTGCAACACCTTTGTTCTCCTGAAGAGGTCAACTTCGGGATGACTGCAACGTAGATCTAATGGTTGGGATAGTTTTCGAGCGTCCTCAAATATAGGACCTGCTTCGCTTCGTGACTATGACATTCGAGGGTTTTGGCAGTTGTGAAGTTGTGGCATCCCCAAGTTCCAAACTCCCGAAGCTCCGAAGCTAATAAGAACTTAGAATCCTTTAGAATAATGCAAGTTTCTCATATCTTAGTCATATGGGTCCTCCGAAAATCCTCGTGGGCTACATGCTTAACTCTTGGCTAGGAATTTCTTAAGGATGTGGGTGTTACACATCAAAATTACTCACTTCAATGATGACCTATTGTCGTCATGACTAGTGTCGCAAGTGTCTCATTTTATCCGCAAGTATCGCAAGTGTCGCAAACATCATACTGCCATCTTGCCCATGTCGTGTCTCTAATGACATCACAAGGACACTTATGACACCTTCAAACACTAGGTGAAGAAGGAGAAAACATTTGATTAAGAGTACAAAGCTTTCACCATGGAAAAAACCACTCAAAAATCTTTCAAGGTTGTGTTTATTTATACATGAACTTGTCTCTAGTAGATAGATCTGGTTTCAAGCTAATCTTAGTAGAATAGGAAGCTTGTTTTGTCTTTGTTTGGTTTGCAGGACTTGTCGAGGAGCATGGGGATCAAAGCTCAACTTGGAATGTGCAAGGAAAAACATCGTTAAAAAGTTACACCTTTCTTCCTCTTCTCTATACATTAGTTTAGCTAGGTTTAAAAGGATGTTAGTGACCAACGCTAGCACCCTTTCTGTCTTGGTCTTAGGATTCTAGGGCCCAAGAGGAAATCCACTTGTCCACAGGGGAATTTTCCTGTAAAATAAATTGGTGACTCCACTTGGGAGATCGAAGCTTTCAATTTTTCTTTCCTTCCTATATCTTGTTTTATCCTTTGCTCACTTTTTGATCTTATTCATATTGTGTCTCTGTTTCTTAGATGTGTTGATTGGCTCTTTACTTCATCCCATACACTTTGGATTTCTGAATTTGCTTGAGATTTTTCATTTCTGGGCATTTTTTTGAAGTTTGATAGGCTAGCGCTCCCCTACTTCTTCTAATAGAGTGTTGGCGCTCCCTAGCGAGCTTCCACAGGGCATTGCAACACTCTGGTAACCTTGACACCATAGCGTTGCCCTTTTTCTGAGAAAAATATTGTGGGGAATTGGTCTCTCAATCCATTTTTTGTTATTTGCATTTACTTAGAGTTCTTAAAACCTCACTGTATCCTTTTTTAGGCCTCCAACACTTTGATTTATGAGAATTTATCACCTTTTGTTTGGATTTTATGACATTTTCCCCTTACTTTGAGTCATTCTTCCTTTGAAGACTTGTAATCATTTTACTGTTTTCCTCTCATTTATCTGACTGAGTGAAAGCTATGGTAAGGAATTTCAAGATATATTCCCTATTCCATTTGATCTTTGAGGTCATTTTCCCAAACAATTCCTGGTTTTTCATCATCCATTAGCCTTCTCCTACCTTCACTAACATTTTCACCAATTTTCAACCATTCTGGGTGAGTTTTTGCATGGTTTTTGGCTCTTTTTTTTGAGTTTCTGGGAGGACCAACGCCCCCCTGTAGGCCATATCATAGCTCCATCACTCCCCTACAGTGTCTTGGGGAGCATTGAAACACTTTGTACCCTTTTGTTAGGGAGCGCTAGTCTCTTTTTGGAGAGTTCTTGCCTTCTTTTGCTCAGCCTTTTGTAGCCTGTTTTGCAGAGATCTTTACCCAGAGTCTATGGTTAGTTTGTGAAGTTGTTTTGATTGGTTTTTGATGGTTTTATATGCTCATCACTCCATATTGTATTGATTGGACCTTGAAACCTTTTTCAGAAATGTGAAATTGCCTTTTCTAGCTACGTTTTTGTCAGGATAGTTTTGAGTGGTTTCTCTTTCTCACTGTCATTTCTTGAATTCTTCTCCGCATTTGTTGTGTTCCTTGAATGTTTGATTGGTTTTAGAATCCTTGATGGTGTTATTTTTTTTCAAAACAAGTTTTTACTTTTTTTCCTTCATACCTCACCACCTTGAGTGCATGCTTTGTTTGTATCCCTCTTGCTTCGTATCTTTTGCATCTGCATAGGACTCTTTCTCTCGATTGAAAGTAGTGGAGCATTGAATTTTTTTTTTTTACTTTCTATACACATCATAATCAAACAAATAAGATAGATGCATTCTTGTTTATGAGGAGTGAAACTAGATTGCATTTGAAGTAGCAGAATTGTATGTTTTTTAGCATTTTTTGGGACATTGTGCATCTGTAATGATGAATGTTTTCTCCTTCTCGTAGTATAGCTTTCATCGAAGTGAAAAGATTTCATCTTAATCTCTTTGAATCACTTTCGATTTGGTCAAAACACCATATTGTCCATGTCATTTTCCTTTTGAGTAATAAAAACCTTAAAGTCAAGTGCTAAACTAAAATTGATTAGACATTTTCATATTTTCTGGTAGCAAACCTACATTAGATTAGTTGTAGGGATTTAGAATAGGTGTGAAAGATAACTTTCCAAAGCTTAAAAAAAACATAGGATCTTTTGTTAGGGAGTGGTGAAATCCAATTGCTACATTTTGTCCTGGGAAGCCCTTCTCACACAAGGGTCAAACCTGAGGTCGCATTGAGACTAGCAGAGTTACTCACCCTGCTTTGTTGGCCTTGGTGTAGATATTGCACTTATTATGGGGGTATCTTGAAGGTATACCCACAATGATGAGTGGAATCCTTTCAATTTGATTTCGGGCTAGATACCCTGCCCTTGCGCGTGGATCGGATTGTCGACTGTTTCCCTAGGCATCACTGTTGTAGTTGGTAACCTTAGTGGCCTATCTCTTTAGGATCTTTACACAAGGTGATTGTGGAGGGGAAAGTCTTCACAATACCTATAATCGACGTTGGCCAGACTCACTTGGGATCCTTGGAGGGTAAATCTACAATTACTGTGTGGAAGCTTGCACCAAGGCGTAAGTCCGTTAAGAAGGTCGTCAATGTAACTTTTCAACCCACTCTATCTCATCCCCTTCTTACTTTGTTCCCATGATGTTGGATTTCATTACCAACTAGTGTTCTCACTATGAGAAGGTTTTGTTTTCTTGCTTGCTTACTAGATTTTTAGCGTGTGTTGTTTGTTCTCCCTAGCAGAATCTAGGTTGGTTTTTTATTTTTATGGCGTCAGTGCCCAGAATGACCAATGAAGGAACCCCTTTGCCAAGGGAACCCTTTGTTTTTCCTTCTTACGGAGATTTTGGTCCTCCTTACATCGCTACTTTGAGCCTTTCAGGTCTCACAATTGGGTTACCGGTATGGTTTTTTTCCACTTCGGTGATCTCAAATGCAGGTTCTTCAGATGTAAGTATACCACCCACACATCAACCTCATGTTGAATTTTTTCCTTCTTCACCCATCATGTCTCCTTCCATTTATCCTTCTTCGCCTAGTGAAAGCTATAAAGCAAGTAGCCAGGTTGATACGAAGAAGAAGAAACAGAAAGAGAAGAAGAAGAAGAACCCAGAAAGGACCCAACCTCCAACCATATCAGATGTTGGATCCAAATAACTAGCTACTATTAATAGTATTGAGAGTGTTGATGAGGTCAACAAGACTAAAATGAAGAATCTGAAACCCAAATTCCCTTGCAGTCTTTGTAACGATGACCACTTTCTGAGGGATTTCCCTGGTCTTCCCAAGGTCTTAGAAATGTGGTCTTCAAGGCCATCGGTCCCCACTGGACATGTTGGTGACATCCTGTTAGCTAGTGACATCAAGGTTGGTAAGAAGAAGAAAACTATCAAATTTCCTTGCATGTTATGCAAAGGTGATCATTACTCTCACTTTTGTTCTTGTATGGACGAGGCTTCTTCTCTTTTGTAAAAGCTTCAACTTCCAACTGGTTATTGTGAGATTTCCCCCAACCCATCGTTAGTTGATGGAATGGTCAATTTGGTTCCATCCCCAATCAGTCTAGTTGATTAGGTGGTCAATCTAGTTTCATCCTTGGTTGAATCACTAACCAAAGTAGTTGATCCAGTTCCATGATCGATCAACCCCAATTTTCATCTGAAAAGTGAAAACCAAGTGACTGATCCATTCCCGTCATTGGTCAGTCCCACCCTTCATCTGAAGAGTTCCAACATGGGCAATCCCACTCCTCCTCTGATGAGTGCCAAAGTGGTTCCTCTGGTCCCTTCATTGGTCAGTCTGGTTGATCATGTTGTCAATTTGGTCACGTCCTCATTTGAACCAGTTGACAAAGTGGTTGATCTGATCCCATCTTTGGTCAATCCCTCTCTCCCATTAGAGAGTGCAACCCAAGTGGTCGATCCATTTCTAGCTATCGACTCTATTCTCCCCTTTGAGAATGAAACCCAAGTGGTCGATTCCATGTCATTATCAGTTGATCCTACTCTCCCTCTAGAGAGTAAACCTGATATTGCCCATGTTTTTCTCGTTGATATAGAATCTATCATGTTGGGGGGAATTCCTCCCCCTCCTATGAAACCCTCTCCAAGTAATGAGGCCATCCTTTTTTTATTGTGGTGTGCTAACTGGAACTGGTCTTCCCTCTCACATTCCCTTCAAGATTATAGTACAGGTTTGTGGTCGGGACGTTCCTCATGCACTGATAGATGAAGGTTCGTCCATTAGTATTTTTTCCTCTATTGCTTGGCAATCTTTGGGTTATCCTTAGTTTGTGCCGGTTACCCAAACTTTGTTCACTTTAAACAGAAGAACCAGTCACCCTTTATGGATCCTTCCCCAGTTTCCTGTAACTTTGGGAGGGAAAACTGTCTTTATTGATGTTATGGTAGTCTAGGACCCCTTGGATTTCCATTTACTCCTTGGGAAAGATTATGTCTATGCCATGAAAGCTATTGTGTCCACTTTTTTCCGTGTGATATCTTTCCCTCACGATGGTGTTGAGCACTCAACACACCCTAAAAAGTCCAGGCTTATTTTCTACTTTTTGGGTACCACTTGGGCCTTGCACTGCTTGTTTATACTTCAATATGCAAGTGCCACCCATGCTTAACTTTTATGTTTTCATGTTTTGATTGTTAGAAAGTCTATTGGGGCATGTAAGAAACCTTGTCAAATTTAAAAGGGACTAACCTCGATTAAAAGAATCAACAATCTAAAAGTTTACCTAAACTGCTTGGGACGTTTTAGCATCGAAAAAGGTGTAAAGTGACTAAAATCGCCCGAGAAGCCCAAAAAAATGTTGAGCATCATTTTCATTGGCGTCGATGGTTTCAAGACTTTCCTCACCCTATGAATAAGCCTGGGCATAGACATCGCCGACGACCGATTTAATCAGCTTCAGTGGATTTCTTAAGGAAGCAACGACTGAGGTTTCTCCTGACTCACTTATGAAGATCGACGTCGGTAGAAGATTAAGGTGATGAAAATCGTTTGAGAAATAAAAACAACATTGTCGATCGTCGAACCCCGAAATAAGTTCGGTATTGGAAAAAGGGAACTAATTGTTTCCCTGACGTTATAATCACTTCAATGACTCTCAGTATCGACAGCTTTAGCCTCTAGTCCTTGAAACATGATTTTTATCCACGTGATTAAATATTTTCAATAACCGAAGTCGATNTGGGCTACATGCTTAACTCTTGGCTAGGAATTTCTTAAGGATGTGGGTGTTACACATCAAAATTACTCACTTCAATGATGACCTATTGTCGTCATGACTAGTGTCGCAAGTGTCTCATTTTATCCGCAAGTATCGCAAGTGTCGCAAACATCATACTGCCATCTTGCCCATGTCGTGTCTCTAATGACATCACAAGGACACTTATGACACCTTCAAACACTAGGTGAAGAAGGAGAAAACATTTGATTAAGAGTACAAAGCTTTCACCATGGAAAAAACCACTCAAAAATCTTTCAAGGTTGTGTTTATTTATACATGAACTTGTCTCTAGTAGATAGATCTGGTTTCAAGCTAATCTTAGTAGAATAGGAAGCTTGTTTTGTCTTTGTTTGGTTTGCAGGACTTGTCGAGGAGCATGGGGATCAAAGCTCAACTTGGAATGTGCAAGGAAAAACATCGTTAAAAAGTTACACCTTTCTTCCTCTTCTCTATACATTAGTTTAGCTAGGTTTAAAAGGATGTTAGTGACCAACGCTAGCACCCTTTCTGTCTTGGTCTTAGGATTCTAGGGCCCAAGAGGAAATCCACTTGTCCACAGGGGAATTTTCCTGTAAAATAAATTGGTGACTCCACTTGGGAGATCGAAGCTTTCAATTTTTCTTTCCTTCCTATATCTTGTTTTATCCTTTGCTCACTTTTTGATCTTATTCATATTGTGTCTCTGTTTCTTAGATGTGTTGATTGGCTCTTTACTTCATCCCATACACTTTGGATTTCTGAATTTGCTTGAGATTTTTCATTTCTGGGCATTTTTTTGAAGTTTGATAGGCTAGCGCTCCCCTACTTCTTCTAATAGAGTGTTGGCGCTCCCTAGCGAGCTTCCACAGGGCATTGCAACACTCTGGTAACCTTGACACCATAGCGTTGCCCTTTTTCTGAGAAAAATATTGTGGGGAATTGGTCTCTCAATCCATTTTTTGTTATTTGCATTTACTTAGAGTTCTTAAAACCTCACTGTATCCTTTTTTAGGCCTCCAACACTTTGATTTATGAGAATTTATCACCTTTTGTTTGGATTTTATGACATTTTCCCCTTACTTTGAGTCATTCTTCCTTTGAAGACTTGTAATCATTTTACTGTTTTCCTCTCATTTATCTGACTGAGTGAAAGCTATGGTAAGGAATTTCAAGATATATTCCCTATTCCATTTGATCTTTGAGGTCATTTTCCCAAACAATTCCTGGTTTTTCATCATCCATTAGCCTTCTCCTACCTTCACTAACATTTTCACCAATTTTCAACCATTCTGGGTGAGTTTTTGCATGGTTTTTGGCTCTTTTTTTTGAGTTTCTGGGAGGACCAACGCCCCCCTGTAGGCCATATCATAGCTCCATCACTCCCCTACAGTGTCTTGGGGAGCATTGAAACACTTTGTACCCTTTTGTTAGGGAGCGCTAGTCTCTTTTTGGAGAGTTCTTGCCTTCTTTTGCTCAGCCTTTTGTAGCCTGTTTTGCAGAGATCTTTACCCAGAGTCTATGGTTAGTTTGTGAAGTTGTTTTGATTGGTTTTTGATGGTTTTATATGCTCATCACTCCATATTGTATTGATTGGACCTTGAAACCTTTTTCAGAAATGTGAAATTGCCTTTTCTAGCTACGTTTTTGTCAGGATAGTTTTGAGTGGTTTCTCTTTCTCACTGTCATTTCTTGAATTCTTCTCCGCATTTGTTGTGTTCCTTGAATGTTTGATTGGTTTTAGAATCCTTGATGGTGTTATTTTTTTTCAAAACAAGTTTTTACTTTTTTTCCTTCATACCTCACCACCTTGAGTGCATGCTTTGTTTGTATCCCTCTTGCTTCGTATCTTTTGCATCTGCATAGGACTCTTTCTCTCGATTGAAAGTAGTGGAGCATTGAATTTTTTTTTTTTACTTTCTATACACATCATAATCAAACAAATAAGATAGATGCATTCTTGTTTATGAGGAGTGAAACTAGATTGCATTTGAAGTAGCAGAATTGTATGTTTTTTAGCATTTTTTGGGACATTGTGCATCTGTAATGATGAATGTTTTCTCCTTCTCGTAGTATAGCTTTCATCGAAGTGAAAAGATTTCATCTTAATCTCTTTGAATCACTTTCGATTTGGTCAAAACACCATATTGTCCATGTCATTTTCCTTTTGAGTAATAAAAACCTTAAAGTCAAGTGCTAAACTAAAATTGATTAGACATTTTCATATTTTCTGGTAGCAAACCTACATTAGATTAGTTGTAGGGATTTAGAATAGGTGTGAAAGATAACTTTCCAAAGCTTAAAAAAAACATAGGATCTTTTGTTAGGGAGTGGTGAAATCCAATTGCTACATTTTGTCCTGGGAAGCCCTTCTCACACAAGGGTCAAACCTGAGGTCGCATTGAGACTAGCAGAGTTACTCACCCTGCTTTGTTGGCCTTGGTGTAGATATTGCACTTATTATGGGGGTATCTTGAAGGTATACCCACAATGATGAGTGGAATCCTTTCAATTTGATTTCGGGCTAGATACCCTGCCCTTGCGCGTGGATCGGATTGTCGACTGTTTCCCTAGGCATCACTGTTGTAGTTGGTAACCTTAGTGGCCTATCTCTTTAGGATCTTTACACAAGGTGATTGTGGAGGGGAAAGTCTTCACAATACCTATAATCGACGTTGGCCAGACTCACTTGGGATCCTTGGAGGGTAAATCTACAATTACTGTGTGGAAGCTTGCACCAAGGCGTAAGTCCGTTAAGAAGGTCGTCAATGTAACTTTTCAACCCACTCTATCTCATCCCCTTCTTACTTTGTTCCCATGATGTTGGATTTCATTACCAACTAGTGTTCTCACTATGAGAAGGTTTTGTTTTCTTGCTTGCTTACTAGATTTTTAGCGTGTGTTGTTTGTTCTCCCTAGCAGAATCTAGGTTGGTTTTTTATTTTTATGGCGTCAGTGCCCAGAATGACCAATGAAGGAACCCCTTTGCCAAGGGAACCCTTTGTTTTTCCTTCTTACGGAGATTTTGGTCCTCCTTACATCGCTACTTTGAGCCTTTCAGGTCTCACAATTGGGTTACCGGTATGGTTTTTTTCCACTTCGGTGATCTCAAATGCAGGTTCTTCAGATGTAAGTATACCACCCACACATCAACCTCATGTTGAATTTTTTCCTTCTTCACCCATCATGTCTCCTTCCATTTATCCTTCTTCGCCTAGTGAAAGCTATAAAGCAAGTAGCCAGGTTGATACGAAGAAGAAGAAACAGAAAGAGAAGAAGAAGAAGAACCCAGAAAGGACCCAACCTCCAACCATATCAGATGTTGGATCCAAATAACTAGCTACTATTAATAGTATTGAGAGTGTTGATGAGGTCAACAAGACTAAAATGAAGAATCTGAAACCCAAATTCCCTTGCAGTCTTTGTAACGATGACCACTTTCTGAGGGATTTCCCTGGTCTTCCCAAGGTCTTAGAAATGTGGTCTTCAAGGCCATCGGTCCCCACTGGACATGTTGGTGACATCCTGTTAGCTAGTGACATCAAGGTTGGTAAGAAGAAGAAAACTATCAAATTTCCTTGCATGTTATGCAAAGGTGATCATTACTCTCACTTTTGTTCTTGTATGGACGAGGCTTCTTCTCTTTTGTAAAAGCTTCAACTTCCAACTGGTTATTGTGAGATTTCCCCCAACCCATCGTTAGTTGATGGAATGGTCAATTTGGTTCCATCCCCAATCAGTCTAGTTGATTAGGTGGTCAATCTAGTTTCATCCTTGGTTGAATCACTAACCAAAGTAGTTGATCCAGTTCCATGATCGATCAACCCCAATTTTCATCTGAAAAGTGAAAACCAAGTGACTGATCCATTCCCGTCATTGGTCAGTCCCACCCTTCATCTGAAGAGTTCCAACATGGGCAATCCCACTCCTCCTCTGATGAGTGCCAAAGTGGTTCCTCTGGTCCCTTCATTGGTCAGTCTGGTTGATCATGTTGTCAATTTGGTCACGTCCTCATTTGAACCAGTTGACAAAGTGGTTGATCTGATCCCATCTTTGGTCAATCCCTCTCTCCCATTAGAGAGTGCAACCCAAGTGGTCGATCCATTTCTAGCTATCGACTCTATTCTCCCCTTTGAGAATGAAACCCAAGTGGTCGATTCCATGTCATTATCAGTTGATCCTACTCTCCCTCTAGAGAGTAAACCTGATATTGCCCATGTTTTTCTCGTTGATATAGAATCTATCATGTTGGGGGGAATTCCTCCCCCTCCTATGAAACCCTCTCCAAGTAATGAGGCCATCCTTTTTTTATTGTGGTGTGCTAACTGGAACTGGTCTTCCCTCTCACATTCCCTTCAAGATTATAGTACAGGTTTGTGGTCGGGACGTTCCTCATGCACTGATAGATGAAGGTTCGTCCATTAGTATTTTTTCCTCTATTGCTTGGCAATCTTTGGGTTATCCTTAGTTTGTGCCGGTTACCCAAACTTTGTTCACTTTAAACAGAAGAACCAGTCACCCTTTATGGATCCTTCCCCAGTTTCCTGTAACTTTGGGAGGGAAAACTGTCTTTATTGATGTTATGGTAGTCTAGGACCCCTTGGATTTCCATTTACTCCTTGGGAAAGATTATGTCTATGCCATGAAAGCTATTGTGTCCACTTTTTTCCGTGTGATATCTTTCCCTCACGATGGTGTTGAGCACTCAACACACCCTAAAAAGTCCAGGCTTATTTTCTACTTTTTGGGTACCACTTGGGCCTTGCACTGCTTGTTTATACTTCAATATGCAAGTGCCACCCATGCTTAACTTTTATGTTTTCATGTTTTGATTGTTAGAAAGTCTATTGGGGCATGTAAGAAACCTTGTCAAATTTAAAAGGGACTAACCTCGATTAAAAGAATCAACAATCTAAAAGTTTCCCTAAACTGCTTGGGACGTTTTAGCATCGAAAAAGGTGTAAAGTGACTAAAATCGCCTGAGAAGCCCAAAAAAATGTTGAGCATCATTTTCATTGGCGTCGATGGTTTCAAGACTTTCCTCACCCTATGAATAAGCCTGGGCATAGACATCGCCGACGACCGATTTAATCGGCTTCAGTGGATTTCTTAAGGAAGCAACGACTGAGGTTTCTCTTGACTCACTTATGAAGATCGACGTCGGTAGAAGATTAAGGTGATGAAAATCGTTTGAGAAATAAAAACAACATTGTCGATCGCCGAACCCCGAAATAAGTTCGGTATTGGAAAAAGGGAACTAATTGTTTCCCTGACGTTATAATCACTTCAATGACTCTCGGTATCGACAGCTTTAGCCTCTAGTCCTTGAAACATGATTTTTATCCACGTGATTAAATATTTTCAATAACCGAAGTCGATGTCAAAGTTTTACAGAGAAAAAACATTGGCAAACTCATGACGTGATAACCGTGATGAAAAAGGAGAAAAGATCTAATATTCTTTTGCGCAAAAAAATTTAAAGAAGAATACACATATGATTCACAATA
>JZKD02S1599471.1:0-17534 GCA_000966675.3 Picea glauca | reverse complement strand
ACCAGGCTTGGTTTACATTTGAATAAATAAACTTCGATGATTCGACTAACCAGCCCGGTTGCCGTAAGATTACAAAATTTTACAAAGAAAGGGAAAAGAGGTGTTAAACCACATTTTCGGGAACGTGGAGCAAGAACCCGCTAAATATGCGTCAAGTCCTATCTCAGTTTGTCTTTCACACTTTGTGGTGACTTATGCTATGTTGTCACTTCCATCCGTCGTGTGTCGTGCAATTCCACGATTGTGTATTATGCCTCTCAAAGTTGTCTCTGTAGCCAGACGACACTTCCCCCGTGACCTTGTGGCGATGATATCCCCTGGGTTTTCTCTGCCAATTGACATCGCAGTTCCCTATTCTCTTGGTAGAGCTCAGCTATTGTAATTTGAGCATGCTCTAGTTGTTGAGCAGAATTTCTGATGGAAGAACCTGATGATTTTGATCTCCCCTTTCCTCTCTTGCCTCCTTTGTTGGTCATCTTGACCAACTGCGAGTGATCGGTGGGCATTACAAATTCCTCGCTGGATGGACATACCTTCGGTTCGGCCTTGGGGCGATCTACCTCTCCTTCTCGAATTTTCTTCTTAGGCCTTCCTCTTCTCCACGATTTTGGTCTCGGAGAAGGCACAACCTCCAACGTATTTCTCCCAAACATATCTGTGACCACCCCAAGCTCGTCCCTGGATGATGATGCTACATATGGGCTGATAGCTATACCTCTCAAAACCCACAGAAAGGAATCCCAGGTGCGTTGTGGGTGATATCTCACACTCCGACTGCCTCTTAGACTTCGTCCCATGCTTAAAGGAGATTCCATAACTATAATAGTGTAAGAGACTCAAAGTGTCCATAGTTGGTAAGGAGTCACTCAGCTGGACATCACCAAGATGAATTTACCAAACCAAATTTCCGGAAAATATGAGCTCAACATATGAGAAGGATTGCTCACAAAGCTCCTGGAATTTATAGGGAAATCAAGGAGTGACGCTAGGCTGGCCAAAATAATATCTACGCCTCATGACATTATGTTTGAAAATTCAGCACGACAGAGCTAATCGATGGATGCTATGCAGAACATGAAAGTGTCGTCGATCGGGGTTGCAGGAAAATGTGCGACGCGATCCTTTCAATCCTTTTGAACTTATGAACCTTCATTATTGATGAATGACGTTTGGTACGCATGATAGTATGGGTTCTGGAAATTTTTAACGACTTTTGCTGTATGATATCCGATCCCTC
Organism: Picea glauca; assembly: GCA_000966675.3. Lineage (NCBI taxonomy): Eukaryota > Viridiplantae > Streptophyta > Pinopsida > Pinales > Pinaceae > Picea > Picea glauca. Next base: position 16,297 of record JZKD02S1599471.1, on the reverse strand, counting down.
GGGAGCACACACATGCATAATTTGTCCTCAACGCCCTTTCTTGATGATTCCAAAGGTCAAGTAAGATCTGTGATAATTCGTACATGAATGTCTATCGTACTTGATTTAGCCACACTATAACATGTTGAGGTGTTCATTAAAACCAAAGAAGGGTGATGGCTTCACAGATCGTTCAAAGAATGTGTTCGGGATCACGTAAGTATTAAAAATGACTGAGACTAGCAAGCTGCATAGGTACGTGTTGATCTTTTGATTTATTTATGTCAAATCATAGGTTGATTAATTGCTAAACTACTTTTGTTTTGACTACAGGGAGAAACTTCCTGATCATCGACTAAAGTATGTCCTATGACTCCACCGAAGAACTGAAAGAAATGACGAGACTGAATCACCAAAGCGATGAGGGATGTTGGTCTGGCATCCCCAACAACTTCTCTGACATGAGTGACATAGTCAAGTTTCATGTTGAACAAGGCTTTCTATGGACCGAAGCACTCGCAAAGGTGGCTGATGCAAAGCTAGGGCAAGTGCAACAATTTTCCAAACATCCGATCAGGGCCCGAGCAACACTACAGTGGCTAAATTCCAGTTTGGTCAAGTACCGAGCGCATGTAGCAAATATCAAAGGAATATATGCAGCTCTGATGAATCAACATAGATCCCCATGAACCCAAACCTATGAAGAACTGCTTGTTAGTTGGTTTGAATATGAGAAGAACCATCCTTTTCAAGAAGATATCTTCAGTTGACTGTTCAGGAAGTTGTTGAAAGAAGATGCCACGTGGCGATTTTGTGTTGCTCGAACCACACTTAGCCATTAAATTCAGTTAGAAATTTAGGTTATAAATAAAGGCCTTGACCGATTAATAGAGGTCGATGGTTTGTTGCAAGAACTCTTTTCTTTCTAGTTGTTAATAATTATTTTGGAGCTGCTATGAATGAAGAAGTCCTTCTGGACCAGAGACGAAATTGTTTTCATTATATGCATGTGTAATTAAGCCTGGAGAAGAACTATTTCCTATTCATTTCATGAGCATATGTAACGAGCAAAAGCTATCAAATATATTGTCAAGTTATCTGGTGCAATTTTTTTGTTGTTCTTTTCTCTAATGATGGAAATGATGAATCGTTGTGTGGATATATGATGAAGGATTATGGTAGATGAATTATTTTGCTTGCTATTGATCTTATAATATAAATGTTTTCTTCTAATAATTAGTATTCTCAAACAGTAATTGGATGCTCACATGGTTAACGCATTGTTACTAGGCCTGTGGTATAGGATTATCGTTTGCATGTTTGAGAAGTGGGTTATCCCAAGCCCAGCCTCTTTTGCAGTAGTTAAATTTGCTCTCATCTTGATTCTTGGATAGTTTAGGTTAAAATCTCATCTAGTGATCGAGTGCTCACACGGTTAAAGTTTTATTACTAAGCTTATGGTAAGATATCGTTGTCTTCATGCTGGAGTGAGGGTTATCCCGAGCCTAGCCTTTCCCAGTCTTTAGACTTCCTTATCATTGTGTGGTTAAGTTGGTTTATACCAGTTTTTTCTCACATTTATCCTAACTAAAGAGAAAATACCAAAAGAGAAAATCTTGACTAAAGGAGATGCCTCCACAAGAAAACACAAAGCCCATCGATTAAATTGGCCAGATCTCGAGATCTGGAGAACCATTCCAATCACAAACGCTGCAGAGTCTAATTGGGCCTCAGTAGTGGGTTTGTTTCCTACTGTTGAGTTAAGGGGTTTAAGACCCATCAATAGATGGAATAATGGTGATTGTTAATCAACTTTCGTTTATTGGCCCTGACTTGACCATCAACCCAATGACCTCCCTAAACGGGTCTTATATGTAGTCAGTATCACCCCTGCCATAGGTCAATTATGTGGCATTGTATCCCATGACTTCAACTTTCGATGAATTAGATCTGGTAGTTTTCATGGTGATATCTTCAGTAGGGATTTTGGAGCCTGATCTCCTCGCCCCTGTCACGACCCTCGACATGTGTTCCTTCCAGAGAATTTTTCTTCCATTCAGTGAAGATATCTTGGAATCCATGACCAATTTTTGTCCCTTGACATGGTGTCCTTCCATAACATTATCCTCTTGGAAGCCATGATCAAGAAGATGCCACGATCATAGTTTCTCTTCTCTGTGGAAAGCTCGTTAAAAATGAAACAAACGCTTTGAGCATGGTTTTTCTTTTCTGTAACAAGCTCGTTAAAAAATGAAATAGAAATCTGGGGATTGAACCCAGAGCCTTGAGCATAGTTTCTCTTCTCTGTGGCAAGATCGTTAAAAAATGAAACAAAAATCTGGGGTCTAAACCCGGAACCCTGAGCATAGTTCTTTTCCTGTGTCAAGCTCATTAAAAAATGAAACAATCACCTCTCCCGTCAGGTCGAGTCTTTCACTAGATATCATATATGTTGAGTTGAGTCTTTTCTTAGGTCTCATTTTTTAACCTTCATTTCATCCACTAGTATCCTTTTTCTCCATCTAGTATAGAAATTAGTGACAACCTCAAAGTCAGTGAATGAATTGAAGCTTGGGGGGGCATGTCTCCAACCTTTGATTATCATTTTGGAGTTACTCCAATAACTTTCAAGTTGGGGGCAGAGTACCAAGCTTAGTCTTTGTTATTTCTCGTGCTCGTAAAAACATGAATGTAACCGAGTAACCTTTTATCTTTTTTTCGGGCTCGCATGGATACATGAAAAAGGAACCCCCCCAAGTGATCTTGCTACCTTTCACACTCGTTAAAAGGTTTGAAAGAGCATCTTTCAAGTGGTAGTTTATCTCTTTTTCAGCCTCGCGAGACTAACATTACAAAAAAGGACAATACTGGAGTCGTCTTTAAGTTCTTTTCAGAGTCTCTAAACATGAAAAATCACTGAGTTTACCTTCTCTGGACTCGTTAAAAAAGTCACACATTGAAGGGCCCATATGGGACTGAACCCTTACTTCTTCCATTTTGTTAAACAAAGGAAGAGGGACTTATCAAAGGTGAGTTATATCGAGCAAGTGTTACCCTCCTCAGCCTCGTTAAATTAAAAAGAGGTACTTGTCTATCTGGATGGGGGGAAAAATGAAGGAAGGAAGCCAAGCAGTTTTTGGGAACATTGCATGTCACTCTTACGGTCGCCCTTGAACATGACACTTTGTCTTTGCATACATTTTAATCTGCTGAACCTATGCACTGAACCAATCCTATGAGTTTATTTACTCTTTTGGGTCACTCGACGAAAGTCACAATATCCATTACATCTTCATGTTTTGGTCCATGTCATGTTTCTGCTATTGTTCCTCAATGTTCAAGGGAAGTATCAACCTCGAGAGTCAACCATCACAAATTTCCTGTTTCAATACCTATGTTAGTCCATGTTCATTTGACCCACCAATTTACATCTCTATGTAAGTTTCGTGTCATTGATGGGGGATACATCAAGGCCCTCCTTCGATGAGTCTATTCCTGTCAACTTCAACACATTATCTGGGAACTAGACTTAGAAGCCAATTAGTACCTTGGGACCTGCATACCTCAATGGAAGGCCGTCTCACATCCAACAATGGGTTTACATCATTGAACTCTGATCGAATGATTCCACGGATGTTTGACTTCATCTAATCCATTCACATTCATTGGAATGTACTAGAGTACCTTGGGAATCATTGACATCAATGGTGATTTCCCTCTAACTTGTTAACGATTTACCTCATTGACCAATAATCAAGTGATTTCTACCATGTTTGACATCAGAACATCTATTCGCATGGTTAGACTCGTACTGCATTGGGATCGGTAAGAAGACCCTGGGTTGAGTGATCACTTTGATATATACTTTGCGCAGGTTGCAACAAAGTTTTTCTTGAATATTGACACATATATTGTCACATAGATCCACTTTGTATTGGTTTGTGGCTATGTCTTGTCATCTCATAGATCCACTATGTATTTTTTTTGGCTACGATCAGTTCATGTCATGGAAGTATAGATCCACATTGTATCTTCGGTGGCTATACCCTTTTTGTCAATATAATTATGGATCCACAGTGTATCTTATGGTGGCCATACTTAGAAAGTCTTTATCACTCAAGCATAGGTATGCCTGCCTTGGGTTTGAAACATATCATAATATTTGTTTGATGGTTGTGTGCGGCTTCTACCAGGTTCTTTACATCCATGCCCTTGCTCAAAGAGGTCTACAAAGTACTTCATTCATCAGTTCTCGTCTTCTAACTTCGCACTTTGGGGGGCAATCTGTTACACATCAAAATTACTCACTTCAATGATGACCTATTGTCATCATGACTAGTGTCGCAAGTGTCACATTTTGTCCGCAAGTGTCGCAAACATCATACTGCCATCTCGCCCATTTTGTGTCTCTAATGACATCATAGGGAGACTTATGACACCTTCAAAGACTATTTGAAGAAGGAGAAAACATTTGATTAAGAGTACAAATCTTTCACCATGGAAAAAAACCACTCAAAAATCATTTTTGGAGGGAAACGCTCCCCTACTCATTATCAGGGAGTGTCAATGCTCCCTGACATTATTTGGGGGAGTGTTCCAATGCTCGGTGCACCCTTTTGGGGGAGCACTGGCCTTTTTCAGTAAATTTTGGGTTGTTGAGGAAAATCAGGGATAAATCCCCCTCATCTCTTGAGTTGGTTGGATTTGAATCTGAGGTTGAGGCTGGATCTTAGGGAGGATCCACAAATGAAGGAGAAAGATCCTCAACCTATCCCATGAATCTCTAAGGCGGTTGGGTACCTCCAAGCTTATATAAGGAGGCCTTTTCTTGGTGAAAGAATCATATGGAGGAATTGAGAAGCACCTAACTTATAATCTCATAAGGAAGGAAGAGATATTTGAAGGCATCAAACTTATGATCTCATAAGGGAGATATCATTGAAGCATAATCAATTTGTGTGTGGATTAATTGAGAAACGGGTTAGAAAAAAAAAACTGGGAGAGGCTGTTGCACCTTCATCAAAGGTCTATAAGTATTCTCTATTGTTCTCATTAATATACATATGTGCTTGGCCTGTTTATTTCAAGGTTGTGTTTATTTCTACATGAACTTGTCTCTAGTAGATAGATATGGTTTCAAGCTAATATTAGTATAATAGGAAGCTTGTTCTATCTTTGTTTGGTTTGCAAGACCTGTCGAGGAGCTTGGGGATCAAATCTCAACTAGGACTGTGCTAGAACAAACATCGTTAAAAAGGTACACCTTTCTTCCTCTTCTCTTTACACTAGTTTAGCTAGGTTTAAAAGGATGTTAGTGACCAACGTTAGCACCCTTTCCAGCTTGGTCTTAGGATTCTAGGGTCCAAGAGCAAATCCACTTGTCTACAGGGGGATTTTATTGTAACAGTGGGCACAAGCGATTGGTCACACAGGTGAAAGGTCTGAAGGGTAAGACCCTCAACTGCATTCTACAAGCATTATACCTTTTGAGCTTGCAAATGCTTCGAATGAGGTGCAGGAATACTCCTTGCGCTTCTCCTGAAATTTAGAAATTAAATATTTCTTCAATCCCAAAACATTTTATCAAGGTTCTGCACACCTTCGCACTATCTCTCCTGAGCTTAACATACCTCTTTCTCATAACATCCAAATGATTGGAAGTGTAAATATGCACATATGAAAATTGGGCCTATGGTTAGAAAAATCATAGTTCTTCTCCTTTAATTCGAGCCACTACAGGAGGCTCTAGTACTTGCATATACAAATAATATTTGACCATATAGGTCCTTAACTGCTTAAATACATGACCAGGCGAAATGAAGAGAACAAAAATCAGCTCATCTAACAAACATGCACATCCTTGAAACATTCACAAGATATTCAACCTTATTTTACTATCAGAGTTCAGTTCTGCAAGGTATAAGAATACTTATGTATTATAAGATGCATCAAACCAACTAATTGTGGGCGTCCTCCTTTCCACCAGACCATAGGCTCATAGGCATTCAATATTAGCACTCTGGCCACCCTCGTGCCAAGCCATGATATCACTAGGGAATTTCCAGCATATCTCTCAGGATTTTTGTCTCTATGTCACCACCTCTATGAGGTTTATCATATGCTCCCTCAACATCAAGCTCGTGAACATATTCTCAAGTTATGTCTTCCAAAAATTCTTAGAGATCCTTTCTCTCATTCTATCCAGTAACCAGAACAACTTATCAAGCCTCCAGTTCTTCTTCTCAGATAAAGAGCCTCACACGCTCTTCCTCTTTTCTTCTGCATATCCCTGGTCGTGGCTTTCCCTTCATGCATCTCCTTCTTGTCTGGATACACCTGTATTATTTTTCCCTCCTTTCTCCTCCTCAAAAAGGTTATGGACCTGTCCTGTTCCTTTTTTCAGAAGCAAACTCAGGTATGTCTGGGTCTGGAAGAAAACTACACCCTGTGGTACTTTAGGCTGACAGTTTTCTGTCTGCCCATCCAGATCCTCCATGCTTCCATTCATTGGGGTGGTTGATGGTTCAACCACTATTCCTTCTTTCATCAAATGTTTTTTCCTTGCAATNAAGGGAAAACCCTCTACCAGGCTCGGTTTACATTTGAATAAATAAACTTCGATGATTCGACTAACCAGCCCGGTTGCCGTAAGATTACAAAATTTTACAAAGAAAGGGAAAAGAGGTGTTAAACCACATTTTCAGGAACGTGGAGCAAGAACCCGCTAAATATGCGTCAAGTCCTATCTCAGTTTGTCTTTCACACTTTGTGGTGACTTATGCTCTGTTGTCACTTCCATCCGTCGTGTGTCGTGCAATTCCATGATTGTGTATTATGCCTCTCAAAGTTGTCTCTGTAGCCAGACGACACTTCCCCCGTGACCTTGTGGCGATGATATCCCCTAGGTTTTCTCTGCCAATTGACATCGCAGTTCCCTATTCTCTTGGTAGAGCTTGACTATTGTAATTTGAGCATGCTCTAGTTGTTGAGCAGAATTTTTGATGGAAGAACCTGATGATTTTGATCTCCCCTTTCCTCTCTTGCCTCCTTTGTTGGTCATCTTGACCAACTGCGAGTGATCGGTGGGCATTACAAATTCCTCGCAGGCTGGACATACCTTCGTTTCGGCCTTGGGGTGATCTACCTCTCCTTCTCGAATTTTATTCTTAGGCCTTCCTCTTCTCCATGATTTTGGCCTCGGAGAAGGCACAACCTCCAATGTATTTCTCCCAAACATATCTGTGACCACCCCAAGCTCGTCCCTGGATGATGATGCTACATCTGGGCTGATAGCTATACCTTTCAAAACCCACAGAAAGGAATCCCAGGTGCGTTGTGGGTGATATCTCACACTCCGGCTGCCTCTTAGACCTCATCCCATGCTTAAAGGAGATTCCATAACTATAATAGTGTAAGAGACTCAAAGTGTCCATAGTTGGTAAGGAGTCACTCAGCTGGACATCACCAAGATGAATTTACCAAACCAAATTTCCGGAAAATATGAGCTCAACATATGAGAAGGATTGCTCACAAAGCTCCTGGAATTTATAGGGAAATCAAGGAGTGACGCTAGGCTGGCCAAAATAATATCTACGCCTCATGACATTATGTTTGAAAATTCAGCACGACAGAGCTAATCGATGGATGCTATGCAGAACATGAAAGTGTCGTCGATCGGGGTTGCAGGAAAATGTGCGACGCGATCCTTTCAATCCTTTTGAACTTATGAACCTTCATTATTGATGAATGACGTTTGGTACGCATGATAGTATGGGTTCTGGAAATTTTTAACGACTTTTGCTGTATGATATCCGATCCCTCGGGAGCACACACATGCATAATTTGTCCTCAACGCCCTTTCTTGATGATTCCAAAGGTCAAGTAAGATCTGTGATAATTCGTACATGAATGTCTATCGTACTTGATTTAGCCACACTATAACATGTTGAGGTGTTCATTAAAACCAAAGAAGGGTGATGGCTTCACAGATCGTTCAAAGAATGTGTTCGGGATCACGTAAGTATTAAAAATGACTGAGACTAGCAAGCTGCATAGGTACGTGTTGATCTTTTGATTTATTTATGTCAAATCATAGGTTGATTAATTGCTAAACTACTTTTGTTTTGACTACAGGGAGAAACTTCCTGATCATCGACTAAAGTATGTCCTATGACTCCACCGAAGAACTGAAAGAAATGACGAGACTGAATCACCAAAGCGATGAGGGATGTTGGTCTGGCATCCCCAACAACTTCTCTGACATGAGTGACATAGTCAAGTTTCATGTTGAACAAGGCTTTCTATGGACCGAAGCACTCGCAAAGGTGGCTGATGCAAAGCTAGGGCAAGTGCAACAATTTTCCAAACATCCGATCAGGGCCCGAGCAACACTACAGTGGCTAAATTCCAGTTTGGTCAAGTACCGAGCGCATGTAGCAAATATCAAAGGAATATATGCAGCTCTGATGAATCAACATAGATCCCCATGAACCCAAACCTATGAAGAACTGCTTGTTAGTTGGTTTGAATATGAGAAGAACCATCCTTTTCAAGAAGATATCTTCAGTTGACTGTTCAGGAAGTTGTTGAAAGAAGATGCCACGTGGCGATTTTGTGTTGCTCGAACCACACTTAGCCATTAAATTCAGTTAGAAATTTAGGTTATAAATAAAGGCCTTGACCGATTAATAGAGGTCGATGGTTTGTTGCAAGAACTCTTTTCTTTCTAGTTGTTAATAATTATTTTGGAGCTGCTATGAATGAAGAAGTCCTTCTGGACCAGAGACGAAATTGTTTTCATTATATGCATGTGTAATTAAGCCTGGAGAAGAACTATTTCCTATTCATTTCATGAGCATATGTAACGAGCAAAAGCTATCAAATATATTGTCAAGTTATCTGGTGCAATTTTTTTGTTGTTCTTTTCTCTAATGATGGAAATGATGAATCGTTGTGTGGATATATGATGAAGGATTATGGTAGATGAATTATTTTGCTTGCTATTGATCTTATAATATAAATGTTTTCTTCTAATAATTAGTATTCTCAAACAGTAATTGGATGCTCACATGGTTAACGCATTGTTACTAGGCCTGTGGTATAGGATTATCGTTTGCATGTTTGAGAAGTGGGTTATCCCAAGCCCAGCCTCTTTTGCAGTAGTTAAATTTGCTCTCATCTTGATTCTTGGATAGTTTAGGTTAAAATCTCATCTAGTGATCGAGTGCTCACACGGTTAAAGTTTTATTACTAAGCTTATGGTAAGATATCGTTGTCTTCATGCTGGAGTGAGGGTTATCCCGAGCCTAGCCTTTCCCAGTCTTTAGACTTCCTTATCATTGTGTGGTTAAGTTGGTTTATACCAGTTTTTTCTCACATTTATCCTAACTAAAGAGAAAATACCAAAAGAGAAAATCTTGACTAAAGGAGATGCCTCCACAAGAAAACACAAAGCCCATCGATTAAATTGGCCAGATCTCGAGATCTGGAGAACCATTCCAATCACAAACGCTGCAGAGTCTAATTGGGCCTCAGTAGTGGGTTTGTTTCCTACTGTTGAGTTAAGGGGTTTAAGACCCATCAATAGATGGAATAATGGTGATTGTTAATCAACTTTCGTTTATTGGCCCTGACTTGACCATCAACCCAATGACCTCCCTAAACGGGTCTTATATGTAGTCAGTATCACCCCTGCCATAGGTCAATTATGTGGCATTGTATCCCATGACTTCAACTTTCGATGAATTAGATCTGGTAGTTTTCATGGTGATATCTTCAGTAGGGATTTTGGAGCCTGATCTCCTCGCCCCTGTCACGACCCTCGACATGTGTTCCTTCCAGAGAATTTTTCTTCCATTCAGTGAAGATATCTTGGAATCCATGACCAATTTTTGTCCCTTGACATGGTGTCCTTCCATAACATTATCCTCTTGGAAGCCATGATCAAGAAGATGCCACGATCATAGTTTCTCTTCTCTGTGGAAAGCTCGTTAAAAATGAAACAAACGCTTTGAGCATGGTTTTTCTTTTCTGTAACAAGCTCGTTAAAAAATGAAATAGAAATCTGGGGATTGAACCCAGAGCCTTGAGCATAGTTTCTCTTCTCTGTGGCAAGATCGTTAAAAAATGAAACAAAAATCTGGGGTCTAAACCCGGAACCCTGAGCATAGTTCTTTTCCTGTGTCAAGCTCATTAAAAAATGAAACAATCACCTCTCCCGTCAGGTCGAGTCTTTCACTAGATATCATATATGTTGAGTTGAGTCTTTTCTTAGGTCTCATTTTTTAACCTTCATTTCATCCACTAGTATCCTTTTTCTCCATCTAGTATAGAAATTAGTGACAACCTCAAAGTCAGTGAATGAATTGAAGCTTGGGGGGGCATGTCTCCAACCTTTGATTATCATTTTGGAGTTACTCCAATAACTTTCAAGTTGGGGGCAGAGTACCAAGCTTAGTCTTTGTTATTTCTCGTGCTCGTAAAAACATGAATGTAACCGAGTAACCTTTTATCTTTTTTTCGGGCTCGCATGGATACATGAAAAAGGAACCCCCCCAAGTGATCTTGCTACCTTTCACACTCGTTAAAAGGTTTGAAAGAGCATCTTTCAAGTGGTAGTTTATCTCTTTTTCAGCCTCGCGAGACTAACATTACAAAAAAGGACAATACTGGAGTCGTCTTTAAGTTCTTTTCAGAGTCTCTAAACATGAAAAATCACTGAGTTTACCTTCTCTGGACTCGTTAAAAAAGTCACACATTGAAGGGCCCATATGGGACTGAACCCTTACTTCTTCCATTTTGTTAAACAAAGGAAGAGGGACTTATCAAAGGTGAGTTATATCGAGCAAGTGTTACCCTCCTCAGCCTCGTTAAATTAAAAAGAGGTACTTGTCTATCTGGATGGGGGGAAAAATGAAGGAAGGAAGCCAAGCAGTTTTTGGGAACATTGCATGTCACTCTTACGGTCGCCCTTGAACATGACACTTTGTCTTTGCATACATTTTAATCTGCTGAACCTATGCACTGAACCAATCCTATGAGTTTATTTACTCTTTTGGGTCACTCGACGAAAGTCACAATATCCATTACATCTTCATGTTTTGGTCCATGTCATGTTTCTGCTATTGTTCCTCAATGTTCAAGGGAAGTATCAACCTCGAGAGTCAACCATCACAAATTTCCTGTTTCAATACCTATGTTAGTCCATGTTCATTTGACCCACCAATTTACATCTCTATGTAAGTTTCGTGTCATTGATGGGGGATACATCAAGGCCCTCCTTCGATGAGTCTATTCCTGTCAACTTCAACACATTATCTGGGAACTAGACTTAGAAGCCAATTAGTACCTTGGGACCTGCATACCTCAATGGAAGGCCGTCTCACATCCAACAATGGGTTTACATCATTGAACTCTGATCGAATGATTCCACGGATGTTTGACTTCATCTAATCCATTCACATTCATTGGAATGTACTAGAGTACCTTGGGAATCATTGACATCAATGGTGATTTCCCTCTAACTTGTTAACGATTTACCTCATTGACCAATAATCAAGTGATTTCTACCATGTTTGACATCAGAACATCTATTCGCATGGTTAGACTCGTACTGCATTGGGATCGGTAAGAAGACCCTGGGTTGAGTGATCACTTTGATATATACTTTGCGCAGGTTGCAACAAAGTTTTTCTTGAATATTGACACATATATTGTCACATAGATCCACTTTGTATTGGTTTGTGGCTATGTCTTGTCATCTCATAGATCCACTATGTATTTTTTTTGGCTACGATCAGTTCATGTCATGGAAGTATAGATCCACATTGTATCTTCGGTGGCTATACCCTTTTTGTCAATATAATTATGGATCCACAGTGTATCTTATGGTGGCCATACTTAGAAAGTCTTTATCACTCAAGCATAGGTATGCCTGCCTTGGGTTTGAAACATATCATAATATTTGTTTGATGGTTGTGTGCGGCTTCTACCAGGTTCTTTACATCCATGCCCTTGCTCAAAGAGGTCTACAAAGTACTTCATTCATCAGTTCTCGTCTTCTAACTTCGCACTTTGGGGGGCAATCTGTTACACATCAAAATTACTCACTTCAATGATGACCTATTGTCATCATGACTAGTGTCGCAAGTGTCACATTTTGTCCGCAAGTGTCGCAAACATCATACTGCCATCTCGCCCATTTTGTGTCTCTAATGACATCATAGGGAGACTTATGACACCTTCAAAGACTATTTGAAGAAGGAGAAAACATTTGATTAAGAGTACAAATCTTTCACCATGGAAAAAAACCACTCAAAAATCATTTTTGGAGGGAAACGCTCCCCTACTCATTATCAGGGAGTGTCAATGCTCCCTGACATTATTTGGGGGAGTGTTCCAATGCTCGGTGCACCCTTTTGGGGGAGCACTGGCCTTTTTCAGTAAATTTTGGGTTGTTGAGGAAAATCAGGGATAAATCCCCCTCATCTCTTGAGTTGGTTGGATTTGAATCTGAGGTTGAGGCTGGATCTTAGGGAGGATCCACAAATGAAGGAGAAAGATCCTCAACCTATCCCATGAATCTCTAAGGCGGTTGGGTACCTCCAAGCTTATATAAGGAGGCCTTTTCTTGGTGAAAGAATCATATGGAGGAATTGAGAAGCACCTAACTTATAATCTCATAAGGAAGGAAGAGATATTTGAAGGCATCAAACTTATGATCTCATAAGGGAGATATCATTGAAGCATAATCAATTTGTGTGTGGATTAATTGAGAAACGGGTTAGAAAAAAAAAACTGGGAGAGGCTGTTGCACCTTCATCAAAGGTCTATAAGTATTCTCTATTGTTCTCATTAATATACATATGTGCTTGGCCTGTTTATTTCAAGGTTGTGTTTATTTCTACATGAACTTGTCTCTAGTAGATAGATATGGTTTCAAGCTAATATTAGTATAATAGGAAGCTTGTTCTATCTTTGTTTGGTTTGCAAGACCTGTCGAGGAGCTTGGGGATCAAATCTCAACTAGGACTGTGCTAGAACAAACATCGTTAAAAAGGTACACCTTTCTTCCTCTTCTCTTTACACTAGTTTAGCTAGGTTTAAAAGGATGTTAGTGACCAACGTTAGCACCCTTTCCAGCTTGGTCTTAGGATTCTAGGGTCCAAGAGCAAATCCACTTGTCTACAGGGGGATTTTATTGTAACAGTGGGCACAAGCGATTGGTCACACAGGTGAAAGGTCTGAAGGGTAAGACCCTCAACTGCATTCTACAAGCATTATACCTTTTGAGCTTGCAAATGCTTCGAATGAGGTGCAGGAATACTCCTTGCGCTTCTCCTGAAATTTAGAAATTAAATATTTCTTCAATCCCAAAACATTTTATCAAGGTTCTGCACACCTTCGCACTATCTCTCCTGAGCTTAACATACCTCTTTCTCATAACATCCAAATGATTGGAAGTGTAAATATGCACATATGAAAATTGGGCCTATGGTTAGAAAAATCATAGTTCTTCTCCTTTAATTCGAGCCACTACAGGAGGCTCTAGTACTTGCATATACAAATAATATTTGACCATATAGGTCCTTAACTGCTTAAATACATGACCAGGCGAAATGAAGAGAACAAAAATCAGCTCATCTAACAAACATGCACATCCTTGAAACATTCACAAGATATTCAACCTTATTTTACTATCAGAGTTCAGTTCTGCAAGGTATAAGAATACTTATGTATTATAAGATGCATCAAACCAACTAATTGTGGGCGTCCTCCTTTCCACCAGACCATAGGCTCATAGGCATTCAATATTAGCACTCTGGCCACCCTCGTGCCAAGCCATGATATCACTAGGGAATTTCCAGCATATCTCTCAGGATTTTTGTCTCTATGTCACCACCTCTATGAGGTTTATCATATGCTCCCTCAACATCAAGCTCGTGAACATATTCTCAAGTTATGTCTTCCAAAAATTCTTAGAGATCCTTTCTCTCATTCTATCCAGTAACCAGAACAACTTATCAAGCCTCCAGTTCTTCTTCTCAGATAAAGAGCCTCACACGCTCTTCCTCTTTTCTTCTGCATATCCCTGGTCGTGGCTTTCCCTTCATGCATCTCCTTCTTGTCTGGATACACCTGTATTATTTTTCCCTCCTTTCTCCTCCTCAAAAAGGTTATGGACCTGTCCTGTTCCTTTTTTCAGAAGCAAACTCAGGTATGTCTGGGTCTGGAAGAAAACTACACCCTGTGGTACTTTAGGCTGACAGTTTTCTGTCTGCCCATCCAGATCCTCCATGCTTCCATTCATTGGGGTGGTTGATGGTTCAACCACTATTCCTTCTTTCATCAAATGTTTTTTCCTTGCAATYCAGATGAAGCTTTTAATTTTACAAAAGGAGAATTTGGGGTCATTTTGACATAATGAACCCTCTCCATAGTTTTCTCACTCTTTCCTCTAGTGATATCATGGCCACTACTTCAAGGATTCACCCCCACAATCATTCATTGGAAATATTAAAAATAATATATTTAAATTATTCCCATGCCATAGAATGGTGATAATAATTAATGATTAATTACAAGTTGGGAGAAACCGGGGTGTTACAATCCCCTCCTCATTAAAAGGAACACCCTCCTTGGTGTTCTTTCTTAGTAACACCTATCATGTCTTTGTCATTCAGTTGCTTCAGAAATCTCGATCCTCTTTCTTGGTCAGGTCCTTCCCAGACTTTTGGTATTTGTCACCTACCTTTAATAGTCTTAGACAACAAGCACATTAAAAATAATTTCATGCGAAAATTTTTTATTGTTGAGAAAAATATAAGAGGAAAATTTCAAATTCTAGCACAATACTTATCTGTGTGGTCCATGGATTTGCATCCATAGGGTTTTCTTATTATTTGGGATCATTGTTTATTTTTTTCCTGGACACACCTATTGTGTGCATGATCCCAATAAGTGGTTTATAAGAATGACCAAAGTCTCCTCTTCATTGAAACCACTCGCCCTCTAGGCCCAGGCTCAAGCATCCGCTTCTCTGCTATACAGTTCCTCGGGCGATCCATATTTCCTTGCCAAGGATTTATATCACAAGGAGAATTTCAGAGACTTCATTGAGCCTTATAGTTGAGGTTTCCCTCAAATTTTCTCTGTCGAGGCATCCCTCCATCTTGCATTGCCACAACACAACATATTCTAGGTGATCATGGCTTTCCACAGGGTTCTCATGTCCAAATGAGTAGCATTTTTCATGCTTTCCAGCTTGACAACCTTCACTTGTCCTCCCTAAACATATATTTTTTGTCTCACCTGCATCACAGGTATACATAAATTATGAGATATTATCATCAATTTCAAATTCAAAATTTTCTTGCAAATCTGTCACCCACATATTTCCAAATTCCACATTTTGTTTTTCAGATCTGTTCCACACAGGAACCATATTCACAGGTATGGATTTTTCTTCCCATAGCAGTCTGGATCAACATGCAATTTGTATTCCTTATGGACTTATAACACTGCCATAATCAAGGCCCTTTTCTTCTTGCAACTTAAAAATTCGTCAGCCAAACAAATTGTTAGTTTTCATGCACATCATTTTCAAAACTATGCATGCTAGTAGTCCAAATTATTTTTATCTATTCAAGGATACAATGAAAAAGGAAATATCATTATTTACGTATGCATTATTTCAACATACTAAATTTTCCAATTGCAACTCAAATATTAAATGTCTTTAATCAATGTGCCAATATTCATGGCCACATTCACACCCAATGCACCATTGCATTGTTTTCAAGTTTCCCACACTTTATGACAAGCACTTTGTCATGGTGTGTTCGAGCTTACCCAACCTCTTCACCATAGGTCTTATTCATTCTCGTTCATTATTGTAGCAGGACTGTACTTCCTACTAGAGGATGATCATGATTCAAAATCAACACATATGAAACTATAAGTTTCTCTTGAATGCACCCAAGCATTCTTCCTTCATTAATAACCAGGGTGCCAAAACTCATGGCCACCCAAATTTGATTTTATTTAACACTTATATAATTTAAGTAAAATATTGGAAGGTCCTCCTTCCTAAATGGAAAATCCATTGTCTTCTCTTTATGCAAACATGCATTTCCTCGAAGCAATTCCATGCAATATGCTAACTATGAGCACCTTTATTCCCAAACTCCCTAGATTGGTCATTGTACCCATGGTACTCTTTACTCATGCATTTTCTTGCAAGGATTATAAATCATCCTTGACTGGCATAGACATAGACTTCTCTTTCTATTTTTCAAATTTTGCCTTCTTGAATCTTACC
>JZKD02S1599460.1:162235-178938 GCA_000966675.3 Picea glauca | reverse complement strand
TGAAAACCCCAACATAGATGCAGTTGTTAAACAGATAAGAGGAATGATATTCATTAAGGAACCGTAAGTCAAGCTCATAATAGAAGAACAACAACGGAATAAACAAACAGTTAAGCAATTGTTGTTATGTTACCATGTGCAAGAGGAAGCACCAGACAAAGATGATCCGCGCGATATTCAGATTGAAGAAGAAGAAGGTGAAAGAGAATGTTGGATTTACTTCACACACACCTAGGATTTAATTTTCCTAAGGTTATTCCTTGTTTATTAGTCATTATCCAGTCTCCTATAATTTAGGGGAGAATATTCCACCTGGAAAATATTCTCTTTCATTTGGCACTTTAGTTTGACTTGTTGAGTTGAGTTTAGATGTTGCATTGGTTTTGTCATCATGCAACATTGGGATCATCACTAACTCACTACTCTTTGTTCAGTCAGTTAACTGGAGACTAGTTGACTAGTTAACTCAGCTGGTGGCAATTCTCTCTCGTAACTGCCTGAGAGACTAGACTAGGTGGCAGTTTACTATTGTAACTACTGGTGTGTGTCCATATCAATCTAGACCACCACTATGGCTCATTAGTTACTCATGTATCCTATATCTATTGTAAATGATTCACTCTTTGAGTGTGGAATACGGTTAATGAGAATTCTTCCATTCTTTCTCTCCTTCTTCTTCTTTCTCCAATTATCTCTACAAATGTGTGTGTTATTGTTTAGATAGATCTATTATGTGTAGGTTCAACACATTTACATGGTATCAGAGCCGACGGACTGCTAAGAAAAATCTACACCAAATTTCTTTTGCAGGTACAAAAGATTGAAGACAATAAAAAGATGGATTATTTGCTAGAAATACTTCTCACGCCTCATAACTATTTTGAATGGAAGCCAAAAATTCTTCTTCTTCTCAAATGTAGAGGCATATACCAAATAACCATGGCAATGGAAGTAGACCCTGAATCCACCGATAAGAAAATTAATTTTCTCTATAGACAAGATATGGCCATAGGATGTATCCTCTATTTTATTTCTCCCAAAATTCTCCATCAAGTATATGATGACTCACAAGAATTCACTCCAAATGATTTATGAAGAAGATTGGAGGTTTTATTTGGGAATAAGGAAGAATTCATGCAAAATGTTGACAAGATAGAGAATGTAGAAAAGCCACTGGAAGATAAATCATCTCAGTTTCAAGAGCCTTCTACACAAGTATCTACAAACATTTGTATTCCATTAATTGAAGATGATGTCTAATCCATTTCATATTTTTTTTTTTTCTGAAATTCATGTGGAATATATATGGCATGCATATCAGGAGTCACATGCAGATACATTTCCATGCACAATGCATGCATCTCAGGAGACAAAAAGGGAGCCGCACACATCAGACGCCATTCTGATATTTTCTGAGAAAAAATTGCAGAAACAAATTGGATATTTGAATTCCTCTCGGGAAAATATCCAATTTCAAAAACGAATCGTCTGAAATGGAGTCTGGAAAGTGAAGTTATGATCGTTTTAAAATCAACTAAATTTCAACATTTTTCTGGAAATGGCTGCATAGTTTTCAAAATTAGTCATTATCCAGTCTCCTATATTTTAGGGGAGAATATTCCACCTGGAAAATATTCTCTTTTAGTTGACACTTCAGTTTGACTAGTTGAGTTGAGTTTAGATGTTGCATTGGTTTTGTCACCATACAACATTGGGATCATCACCAACTCACTACTCTTTGTTCAGTCAGTTAACTGACGACTAGTTGACTAGTTAACTCAGCTAGGTGGCAGTTCACTCGTGTAACTGCCTGAGAGACTAGACTAGGTGGAAGTTTACTCTTGTAACTGATGGTGTGTGTCCAGATCAATCTAGACCACCACTATGGCTCATTAGTTACTCATGTATCCTATATCTTTTGTAAATTATTCACTCTTTGAGTGTGGAATACGGTTAATGAGAATTCTTCCATTCTTTCTCTCCTTCTTCTTCTTTCTCCAATTATCTCTGCAAATGTGTTTTATTGTTTATCTAGATCTATTCTGTGCAGGTTCAATACATTTACAGAGAAGTGGAGGGTCCACCCATAGAATCAGAAGTTATTGCCGCACTGATCAAGGTAAATAAAGTCAACATTGGAACAATTGAGCATCCCAAAATGGCCATCATTGGAGATTATTGGGATGAGTAGACAGTAGAAAGCATAAAAGAGTCGTTGCGCGAATACAATGACCTGTTTCCCACAACATTTCAAGAGATGAAGGGTATAGCCAGAGAACTAGGAGAAATGAAGATACCACTCAGACCTAAAGCGAGATTGATCAGACAACGACCATACAGACTGAACCCAATATATAAGCAGGAAGTCAAAGCTAAGATCGACAGGATGCTCAAATCCAAAATCATAGAACCGGTCGAAGAATCAGAATGGGTAAGCCCGATGGTAGTGCAGTACAAAAAACGAGGGATAAGAATATGCATCGACTTGAGGAAGTTGAATGATGCATGATTAGATGACCCATTCCCTACATCGTTCACTGATGAAGTGTTAGAGAGCGTAGGAGGACATGAAGCTTACCCATTCACTAATGTATTATGAGGCTACCATCAAATTAAGATAGCACAGGATGACAGACACAAAACCACATTTGCGACAGAATGGGAATCCTACCAGTATATAGTCATGTCGTTTGGACAGAAGAATGCACCGACAATATTTTCTAGAGTAGACATCCCTGTGGTTAAAGAATTCATCCATCAGTTTCTTGAAGTATACCTGGATGATTGGACAGTTTACAGTTTTTTGAAAGACCATGTAGAAGTGTTACAGATGATGTTAGAAAGATGTAGACAGTGCCAAATATTACTGAACATCAAAAAATGCATATTCGAAACACTGTTTGGGATACTATTGGGTCATACCATATGCAAACATGGTTTATTAGTAGATTCTACAAAGATTGTAGTAATGGTTAACTCACCACCACCAAAAACAGTCCGTCAGCTAAGAGCGACGTTGGGAAACACTGGATACTACAGGAAATTTATCAAAGTGTACGCGCAGATTACTGCACCAATGGAAAAGTTGTTAAGAAATGATACAAATTTTCAGTGGAATGATGAGTGTTAACACGGTTTGGATACCCTTAAGAAAAATAAGGTCATTGTGCCAATATTAGTATTTCTAGACTGGGATAAGACATTCCACATGCATGTAGATGCATCAGCCATAACACTTGGATCTATCTTGGCACAACCTGGAGTAGGAGACATGGATCACCCAATAGCATTTGCAAGCAGAAAGTTGTCAGAATCGGAGAAGAACTATAACACTACAAAGAGAGAAGGCCTAGCTATGGTCTATGCACTGCAAAAGTTCAGACACTACTTATTGGGAAACCACTTCAAGATGTTCACAGATCACTCAACCTTGAAATACCTAGTCAACAAGCTAGTGTTGGGGGGGATAATATGTCGTTGGTTACTACTATTTAAAGAATTTGACTTTGAAGTAATAGTCAAGCCATGAAAATTGAATGTTGGACCTGACCACCTATCAAGGGTCACCAATGGTGAATAACCTATGAATTTAGAAGACAACTTTCCGGATGCACAACTATTTTCAATCNATCACTCTGGACCACCACTATGGTGCATTAGTTACTCATGTAGCCTATATCTATTGTAAATTATTCACTCTTTGAGTGTGGAATACAGTTAATGAGAATTCTTCCATTCTTTTTCTCTTGCTTCTTCTTTCTCAATTTATCTCTGCAAATCTGTGTGGTATTTTCTAGCTAGATATATTCTATGTAGGTTCAACACATTTACATGGTATCAAAGCCGACAGACTGCTAAGAAAAATCTACACCAAATTATTTTTGCAGGTATTGAATATTGAAGAACGCAAAAAAGATGGAATATATGTTTTACTCACCGATAATACTTCTCACGCCTCATAACTATTTGGAGTGGAGGCCAAATATTATAATTCTTCTCAGAAGTAGAGGCTGATACCAAATAACCATGGAAATGGAAGTAGAGCCTGATTCCATCGATGAGAAAAATTACTTTCTCAATAGACAAGATATGGCAATAGGATTTATTTATTTGTCTATTTCTCCAGAAATTCTCCACCAAGTATGTGAAGTCACACAAGACTTCACTCCAAATGAATTATGGACCATATTGGAGGTTCTATTTGGGAATAAAGAATATTGTGAAGATTTCATGCAGGGGATTGGAAAGATAGAGCCAGCAGAGAAACCGTCAGAAGATCAAGCCTCTTATTCTGAAGAGTCTTCTACATAAGTATTTGCACAAATTTGTATCCCATTAATTGAAGATGATGTCTACTCCATTTCAGATTTTGTTTTTGAATTTCATGTGGAAGATATATGGCATGCATCTCAGGGGTCACATGCAGACACTTTTCCATGTGGAATGCATGCATCTCAGGAGACAAAAAGGGAGTCACGCACATCAGACTCAATTATAATATTTTCTGAGAAAAAATTGCATAAACAAGTTGGATATTTGAATTCCTATAGGGAAAATATCCAATTTCAAAAAAAAATCTTCTGAAATGGAGTCTGAGAAGTGAAGTTATGATCATTTTAAAATCAACAAAATTTTATGATCATTTTAAAATCAACAAAATTTAAGCGTTTTTTCCGAAAACGACCGCACGGTTTTCAAAATTTCATCCAAACTTTATTTGGATCTTATTCATTACAAGAAGAGAACGTGGATATGTGTGGAAATCTCAATGATGCATCTACTTCATCGGATTCGTGCAAACATCTACATCTTCAACAAAATATTCAATGAGCACAAACTTACACAGTTGCGAGGTCTTCTTGGAGTGAAGGACAAGGTTTATTAGCAATTGTTTTTTGTTCCTTCTCCTTTTATTTATTTTTACATACATTGTACCTTGAGGGGGGATTTTTCCCATGAGGTTTTCCCTCTTTCCTCACTTTATTTCAGTGTATCTTTTGTATTTGGGTACCTAACATGGCCTCGTTGCCGAGACCCGTTCTTTATTTTCACCATAGTGATGTTTAGGGGGGATGTTGGAGTTACTTCACACACACCTAGGATTAATTTTTCCTAAGTTTTTTCCTTGTTTATTAGTAATAATTAGTCATTATCCAGTCTCCTATATTTTAGGGGAGAATATTCCACTTGGAGAATATTCTCTTTCATTTGACACTTCAGTTTGACTAGTTGAGTTGAGTTTAGATGTTGCATTGGTTTTGTCACCATGCAACATTTGGATCATCACCATGCTAATGCACACTTTCCTTGGGATCATCACCAGACTGGTGCATTACCCTTGATTCCTTGATCTACTCCTCACTACTCTATGTTCAGTTAGTTAACTAAAGACTGATTGACTAGTTAAATCAGCTAGGTGGCAGTTCACTCTCATAACTGCCTGAGAGACTAGACTAGGTGGAAGTTTACTCCCGTAACTGTTGGTGTGTGTCCAGATCACTYTRGACCACCACTATG
The DNA here is from genome assembly GCA_000966675.3 of Picea glauca. Taxonomy (NCBI): domain Eukaryota; kingdom Viridiplantae; phylum Streptophyta; class Pinopsida; order Pinales; family Pinaceae; genus Picea; species Picea glauca. Next base: position 173,421 of record JZKD02S1599460.1, on the reverse strand, counting down.
GTGCATTAGTTACTCATGTAGCCTATATCTATTGTAAATTATTCACTCTTTGAGTGTGGAATACAGTTAATGAGAATTCTTCCATTCTTTTTCTCTTGCTTCTTCTTTCTCAATTTATCTCTGCAAATCTGTGTGGTATTTTCTAGCTAGATATATTCTATGTAGGTTCAACACATTTACATGGTATCAAAGCCGACAGACTGCTAAGAAAAATCTACACCAAATTATTTTTGCAGGTATTGAATATTGAAGAACGCAAAAAAGATGGAATATATGTTTTACTCACCGATAATACTTCTCACGCCTCATAACTATTTGGAGTGGAGGCCAAATATTATAATTCTTCTCAGAAGTAGAGGCTGATACCAAATAACCATGGAAATGGAAGTAGAGCCTGATTCCATCGATGAGAAAAATTACTTTCTCAATAGACAAGATATGGCAATAGGATTTATTTATTTGTCTATTTCTCCAGAAATTCTCCACCAAGTATGTGAAGTCACACAAGACTTCACTCCAAATGAATTATGGACCATATTGGAGGTTCTATTTGGGAATAAAGAATATTGTGAAGATTTCATGCAGGGGATTGGAAAGATAGAGCCAGCAGAGAAACCGTCAGAAGATCAAGCCTCTTATTCTGAAGAGTCTTCTACATAAGTATTTGCACAAATTTGTATCCCATTAATTGAAGATGATGTCTACTCCATTTCATATTTTGTTTTTGAATTTCATGTGGAAGATATATGGCATGCATCTCAGGGGTCACATGCAGACACTTTTCCATGTGGAATTCATGCATCTCAGGAGACAAAAAGGGAGTCACGCACATCAGACTCAATTATAATATTTTTCTGAGAAAAAATTGCATAAACAAGTTGGATATTTGAATTCCTATAGGGAAAATATCCAATTTCAAAAACAAAATCTTCTGAAATGGAGTCTGAGAAGTGAAGTTATGATCATTTTAAAATCAACAAAATTTAAGCGTTTTTTTTCCGGAAACGACCGCACGGTTTTCAAAATTTCATCCAAACTTTATTTGGATCTTATTCATTATAAGAAGAGAAAGTGGATATGTGTGGAAATATCAATGATGCATCTACTTCATCAGATTCGTGCAGATATCTACATCTTCAACAAAATATTCAATGAGCACAAACTTACACAGTTGCGAGGTCTTCTTGGAGTGAAGGACAAGGTTGCTTAGCAATTGTTTTTTGTTCCTTCTCCTTTTATTTATTTTTACATACATTGTACCTTGAGGGGGGATTTTTCCCATGAGGTTTTCCCTCTTTCCTCACTTTATTTTAGTGTATCTTTTGTATTTGGGTACCTAACATGGCCTCGTTGCCGAGACCCGTTCTTTATTTTCACCATAGTGATGTTTAGGGGGGATGTTGGAGTTACTTCACACACACCTAGGCTTTATTTTTCCTAAGTTTTTTCCTTGTTTATTAGTAATAATTAGTCATTATCCAGTCTCCTATATTTTAGGGGAGAATATTCCACTTGGAGAATATTCTCTTTCATTTGACACTTCAGTTTCACTAGTTGAGTTGAGTTTAGATGTTGCATTGGTTTTGTCACCATGCAACATTTGGATCATCACCATGATAATGCGCACTTGCCTTGGGATAATCACCAGACTGGTGCATTACCCTTGATTCCTTGATCTACTCCTCACTACTCTATGTTCAGTCAGTTAACTAAAGACTGATTGACTAGTTAAATCAGCTAGGTGGCAGTTCACTCTCGTAACTGCCTGAGAGACTAGACTAGGTGGAAGTTTACTCCCGTAACTGTTGGTGTGTGTCCAGATCACTTTAGACCACCACTATGGTGCATTAGTTACTCATGTAGCCTATATCTANTGATGCATTTTTGCATGTTCCCAAGGAAAAGAGGAGAAAGATGGAAAAGAAGGAAGTCAAATGTATTTTCATTGGATATAAAGAAGGAATGAAGAGATATAAGCTCTTGGATCTTGCATAAAGGAGAATATTTTACAGTAGAGATGTGGTCTTCAAATAAGTTGGAGTTAAGTCTGAGCCTGAGGAAGCTTTTTAGATCGAGAATAATCCTAATATGGTGCAGTTTGAACTGAGGAATGAAGAAGATGATTCAGATGAGTCGAATGAATCTGAATAAGAGGTGGAAAAACTGACTCTAGTGGTAAGGAGGCCAGAAAGAGTAAGAAAACTAGTTGAGAGGTATAGTCCATCCAACTTTCATTCCACATTGGTGCTAACTGCCACCGACAATGAGACCAAGTCCATCGGTGAGGCAGTCGACTCGGCAGAGGGTAAACTCTAGAAGGACGCCATCGTCAAAGAGATAGAATCCTTGTACAAGAATGAGACATGGGATTTAGTCAAGTTACCTAGTGGAAGAAAGCCTGTTGGTAGAAAGTGGGTATTCAAGAAGAAGATGAATGTCATAGGAAAATTCAATAAGTTCAAATCTCGACTGGTGGTGAAAGGTTATTCCCAATTCAAGGGAGTCAACTTCGGTGAGATTTTTTCCCCTGTTGCAAAACTAACTTCCATTAGAGTACTAATGTATCTCGCTGCAACATCCGATCTGGATATATAACAGATGGATGTGAAGACAATTTTCCTACATGGGGACCTGGAAGAAGAAATCTACATGAAATAACCTGAAGGATTTGTAGTAAAGGGAAAGCAAGAGTTGGTGTGAAAACTCAAAACATCCCTTTATGGTCTAAAGAAGTTGCCAAGGAAGTGGTACCAGAAGTTTGGCACACACATCCTTAGTTTAGGATTTGTGAGAAGCAAAGTTGATCACTGCATATATTCCAAGGAAGAAGGTGGGTGTTTCATATATGTAGCTTTGTATGTCGATGACATGTTGCTGATTAGAAACAACATGGACGTAATAAAGGAGTTGAAGAAGCAAGTATCCTCCAAGTTCAGCATGAAGGATCTCAGTGCAACTAACTTCATTCTGGAAATGGATATTAAGAGAGATCAAGCCACTAAAAATATTTGGTTGAATCAGACAAAGTATATTGAAACAGTTCTGAAACGGTTCAACATGCAAGATTGAAAACTAGTGAAGGTGCCAATTCATGTGGGAGCAAGGCTTACTATTAAACATTATTAAAATACATAAGAATAAATATAGTACATGGCACATGTTCCCTATGCAAGTGTTGTTGCTATTCTAATGTATGCGATGGTCTATACTTGCGATGGTCTGTACTCAACCAGACAATGCCCATGTAGTGGGAGTGTTGAGCAGGTACATGTCGACACTTGGAAAGGAGAACTGGATAGTTGTCAAGAGAGTATTTAGGTATTTGTGTGGCACGAATGACTATGCTATATACTACCAAGGAATACCTCAAGGTGATAGTGGTAAATTAGATGTACATGGGTTTGTCAACACCAACTAGGCTGGATATGTAGATCGGCGGAGGTCGAAAAATGGATATGTCTTCAAGATGTTCAGTGGAGAAATAAGTTGTATGATTGTTGGAAGCAGGCCAAAGTGGTAAGAAAGGATATTTTGGGAAAGAAGGCATGCACGAGGAAAGTGACAGCTAGAAGAAAGAGCAGCACGTGCGTGTGCATGGAAGACCTAACGATGTTAGGGTTAGTGTTTTTGCAATACATTGTAATGGTTGGTGAGCCAGAAATGTATAAATATAGATACCTAGGTCTTAGAGGCGTGATTTTCTGTTGTTCGATGGAAAAGAGAGACCGTCTTTTGTAAGGGAGTAAGATCTATTATTGTAAGAATATATAGAGGTATCAAGAAACTGGCTGTAACCTTTTTGTACATTGTTGAGCGAAAGGAGAGTCAGGAGGGTGGATCTTAAGGATTAGATCGCAGGTTGAGGAGCCTGGTGCGATCTATTCTGCCTCATAATAGATCTCGACCTGACTGAGAGGAGTTGTAAAGTAAACGACACTGTAGTTTTAGAATAGCCATAATAAAAGAGCTTAGAGATAGATATTTGTGGACATATCCCAGGAGGGGGTGAGCCACGGTAAAACCTGTGTTATGGGATTGGATGCATGTGTTTCATTATTGTTTTCAAGTAGATATTAGTATGCTAATTGAACGAGTTGATTATATTCCATGCATAATCATGAATGACAATCTATTGAGTTAATAAGTTAAATAGAACTCTTAGTGCACACTTCTTAGATCCCCACTTAATCCTGGACTGCAAAAACTTGAGTATTGCAATCACCCATTAAGACTATCTCGGTTGAGACTGCGCAACGCACTCTGTGCATTGAGTTGCCTTTTGGTTTACCAGAAGAGTCGATAGTTTTAGAGGCTTTGTTGGAATCCTAGTAGACATGAACCTTGGGTCAAGCGTATTAAATATATAAACTCAGAAATATAAATAGTAACCAACAAATGGTTTTGTTGTCGTGGTTGGAATAATATAGGATTGAGTAGATGGGATCTGTTGAAAATTTGTAAGATCTGCATAAGGCGGGTCAAAACAAGACTGGATCAGATGATGAGAAGATGAAAAGAATGAGCTGCTAGGAGGGGATGTTGAGACCATGGAATCCCACAAAAGAAGAGATTGAAAGCTGGCTAAAGACAAAGGAGTTGGAGTTTCCGTAGAAGGATAACATAAACCCTAGAGCAACACCGCGCAAATACCTTGACAAGTATGTGTTTACTGATTTGCATGAAGTTTTTTTCTGTGATTTTCCACACTTATTGTATGAGTGGATATTGAGGTTGAAGGATAACCACACAACAAACTAGATCTGACAGTTAGAGTAGACCTCAGTTTAGATTGAGCAGTTACAGCAAGTGAACAACAAATTCACCCACGCAGTAGACTTTTGGCTCGACAGTATTGTAGCAGGCTTTATAATGAAATTTGCAGTAGATACAGTGAAGTCGTACAACACAGCAGAGCAAGAATTTATATGTGGGCCTCAAGGAAGGTATATTATATCGATGTATACATCTATTAAGATACTACTATATAAAAAAGGTGTAATTACAATGGAGTCAGACAACTAAACTTCCCTACATACATGGGGGAAGGGGGCAAGCACTGACAAAAAGAGGAGAAATGGAAGGAGAAGTGGATAAAGGGGAGAAGGAGGAAGCCTTGGACCCAATCATGATGGATGATGACTAGATCAAGCGGATCATGGAGATAGCTGGAAAGATGCACAATGGAGTACCCTACCAATACAAGGTGAATACCAAGAAGAGAGNTGATGCATTTTTGCATGTTCCCAAGGAAAAGAGGAGAAAGATGGAAAAGAAGGAAGTCAAATGTATTTTCATTGGATATAAAGAAGGAATGAAGAGATATAAGCTCTTGGATCTTTCATAAAGGAGAATATTTTACAGTAGAGATGTGGTCTTCAAATAATTTGGAGTTAAGTCTGAGCCTGAGGAAGCTTTTTAGATAGAGAATAATCCTAATATGGTGCAATTTGAACTGAGGAATGAAGAAGATGATTCAGATGAGTCGAATGAATCTGAATAAGAGGTGGAAAAACTGACTCTGGTGGTAAGGAGGCCAGAAAGAGTAAGAAAACTAGTTGAGAGGTATAGTCCATCCAACTTTCATTCCACATTGGTGCTAACTGCCATCGACAATGAGACCAAGTCCATCGGTGAGGCAGTCGACTCGGCAGAGGGTAAACTCTAGAAGGACGCCATCGTCAAAGAGATAGAATCCTTGTACAAGAATGAGACATGGGATTTAGTCAAGTTACCTAGTGGAAGAAAGCCTGTTGGTAGAAAGTGGGTATTCAAGAAGAAGATGAATGTCATAGGAAAATTTGATAAGTTCAAATCTCGACTGGTGGTGAAAGGTTATTCCCAATTCAAGGGAGTCAACTTTGGTGAGATTTTTTCCCCTGTTGCAAAACTAACTTTCATTAGAGTACTAATGTCTCTCGCTGCAACATCCGATCTAGATATATAATAGATGGATGTGAAGACAATTTTCCTACACGGGGACCTGGAAGAATAAATCTACATGAAATAACCTGAAGGATTTGTAGTAAAGGGAAAGCAAGAGTTGGTGTGAAAACTCAAAACATCCCTTTATGGTCTAAAGAAGTCGCCAAGGAAGTGGTACCATAAGTTTGACACACACATCCTTAGTTTAGGATTTGTGAGAAGCAAAGTTGATCACTGCATATATTCCAAGGAAGAAGGTGGGTGTTTCATATATGTATCTTTGTATGTCGATGACATGTTGCTGATTGGAAACAACATGGACACAATAAAGGAGTTGAAGAAGCAAGTATCCTCCAAGTTCAACATGAAGGATCTCAGTGCAACTAACTTCATTCTGGAAATGGAGATTAAGAGAGATCAAGCCACTAAAAATATTTGGTTGAATCAGACAAAGTATATTGAAACAGTTCTGAAATGGTTCAACATGCAAGATTGAAAACTAGTGAAGGTTCCAATTCATGTGGGAGCAAGGCTTACTGTTAAACAATATTAAAATACATAAGAATAAATATAGTACATGGCACATGTTCCCTATGCAAGTGTTGTTGGTATTCTAATGTATGCGATGGTCTGTACTCAACCAGACAATGCCCATGTAGTGGGAGTGTTGAGCAGGTACATGTCGACACTTGGAAAGGAGAACTGGATAGTTTTCAAGAGAGTATTTAGGTATTTGTGTGGCACGAATGACTATACTATATACTACCAAGGAAGACCTCAAGGTGATAGTGGTAAAGTAGATGTACATGGGTTTGTCAACACCGACTAGGCTGGATATGTAGATCGACGGAGGTCGACAAATGGATATGTCTTCAAGATGTTCAGTGGAGAAACAAGTTGTATGATTGTTGGAAGCAGGCCAAAGTGGTAAGAAAGGATTTTGGGAAAGAAGGCATGCACGAGGAAAGTGACAGCTAGAAGAAAGAGCAGCACGTGTGTGTGCATGGAAGACCTAATGATGTTAGGGTTAGGGTTTTTGCAATACATTGTAATGGTTGGTGAGCCAGAAATGTATAAATATAGATACCTAGGTCTCAGAGGTGTGATTTTCTGTTGTTCGATGGAAAAGAGAGACCATTTTTTTTAAGGGAGTAAGATCTATTATTGTAAGAAGAGATAGAGGTATCAAGAAACTGGCTGTAACCTTTTTGTACATTGTTGATCGAAAGGAGAGTCAGGAGGGTGGATCTTAAGGGTTAGATCGCAGGTTGAGGAGCCTGGTGCGATCTAGTCTGCCTCATAATAGATCTCGACCCGATTGAGAGGAGTTGTAAAGTACACGACACTGTAGTTTTAGAATAGCCATAATAAAAGAGCTTAGAGATAGATCTTTGTGGACATATCCCAGGAGGGGGTGAGCCACAGTAAAACCTGTGTTATGGGATTGGATGCATGTGTTTCATTATTGTTTTCAAGTAGATATTAGTATGCTAATTGAATGAGTTGATTATATTCCATGCATAATCATGAATGACAATCTATTGAGTTAATAAGTTAAATAGAACTCTTAGTGCAAACTTCCTAGATCCCCACTTAATCCAGAACTGCAAAAACTTGAGTATTGCAGTCACCCATTAAGACTATCTCGGGTGAGACTGCGCAGCGCACTCTGTGCATTGAATTGCCTTTTGGTTTACGAGGAGAGTCGATAGTTTTAGAGGCTTTGTTGGAATCCTAGTAGACATGAACCTTGGGTCAAGCGTATTAAATATATAAACTTGGACATATAAATAGTAACCAACAAATGGTTTTGTTGTCATGGTTGGAATAGTATAGGATTGAGTAGATGGGATCTGTTGAAAATTTGTAAGATCTGCATAAGGCGGGTCAAAACAAGACTGGATCGGATGATGAGAAGATGAAAAGAATGAGTTGCTAGGAGGGGATGTTGACACCATGGAATCCCACAAAAGAAGAGATTGAAAGCTGGCTGAAGACAAAGGAGTTGGATTTTCTGTAGAAGGATAACATAAACCCTAGAGTAACACCACGCAAATACCTTGACAAGTATGTGTTTACTGATTTGCATGAAGTTTTTTTCTGTGATTTTCCACACTTATTGTATGAGTGGATATTGAGGTTGAAGGATAACCACACAACAAACTAGATCTGACAGTTAGAGTAGACCTCAGTTTAGATTGAGCAGTTACAGCAAGTGAACAACAAATTCACCCACGCAGTAGACTTTTGGCTCGACAGTATTGTAGCAGGCTTTATAATGAAATTTGCAGTAGATACAGTGAAGTCGTACAACACAGCAGAGCAAGAATTTATATGTGGGCCTCAAGGAAGGTATATTATATCGATGTATACATCTATTAAGATACTACTATATAAAAAAGGTGTAATTACAATGGAGTCAGACAACTAAACTTCCCTACATACATGGGGGAAGGGGGCAAGCACTGACAAAAAGAGGAGAAATGGAAGGAGAAGTGGATAAAGGGGAGAAGGAGGAAGCCTTGGACCCAATCATGATGGATGATGACTAGATCAAGCGGATCATGGAGATAGCTGGAAAGATGCACAATGGAGTACCCTACCAATACAAGGTGAATACCAAGAAGAGAGCCGTAGCCATGAGGGAAGGCTTGGAAAGTGATGAAGAAGCGGTAGAGGATCTTCGGGATGTGGAGAAGATTGAGGAAATCCTGTGTGCAACATATGAGAGGAAGACGAGAGGTCCAAGAGCAGGAAGAGAAGGCAACAATCCTATCCATATTAATTTCAGTGTGGAACCCATAAACCCATGTGAAACTAATACACCAAAGAGAACACCACCATTTAAACAACCAAATTTTGAGAGAAGAATGACAGCAGGAAGTAGATCTACACAAGGAAAAAAAACTAGAGGATCCAGTTTAGGAAGTACTAGTCAAGTATCTACACCGCGCGGATGTAGTAGTTCAACATTCAGGATGGCAGGACATGATCCCACCATCAGGTTACCAAAATTCAAAGGAGAAGCGTCGGAGGACCCGGAAAAGCATTTTTTTTATCTGTGAAAAGATCTAGGAAGAAAAAAATATCACAGACAAAGATACTAAACTTGCACAGCTAGCGATTACAATAAGGGATCGCGCACTGGATTGGTATATGAGTTTAGCTACAAAAAATCCACCAGGGACAACTAGAACGATTTCAGATATCAAGAAATTGTTGATAAATGAGTTTCAGAAACCAAGCTCAGAGGATCAGTACATGAACGAGATGATAGAAATTAGACAGAAACCAAGAGAATTCGTATGGGAGATTGACCATAGATTCAAGTGACTGAAAGGAAAATTGAATATCTCATGACTGATATGCAGCACAAGAACCTGTTCATCAATTCACTGTTACCACACTTAAAATACCCATTGTGACAACAAAAATTTCAGACACAGGGAAAGGCTCTGCAAGAAACCCTGCAACTAGAAGAAAAACAATATCAACAGATGGATACAGCCATCGAAGAGTTGAAGGAGGATTTGAAGAACTTAACGTTCCAGCTAAACCAGAACAAAAGTAAGGAAAAATGAGAAGTTGTTTGGTGTACCACATGCAGAACCGAAGGACACCACAAGAACAAATGTCCAACATTCACAAAGTATATGGAAGCAGGAATTCCAAATCCATTACCAACAGGAGGGCTATGGTGTGAAATTTGTAAGAAACTAAGCCACGATTCATATCACTACCCAATGATGCAGAAATACCAGACAATTCCAAAGAGTTCATATTGCAACTTTTGCAAGTCAGTGGGCCATGATGACAAAGATTATAGAAATATGGATTTGATGCGAGAAAGGAAATCACATGCATATAGGGTGCAGGTAGAAATGATGACTGGGAAAGTCATACCACAGTTTAACCAAGTTCCATCCCCGTACAACACTACGCGGCAGTAGTATAATATTGTGCAACAGCCATATAATACAGCGCAACCACAGTACAACACAACAAAACCTCAGTACAATACCGCGTAGTACAATAATGTGCCTCAGTATAACACGTCGAGAGGAGATCGAGCTGGCTGCAGAGGTGGAGGATGAGAGAGAGGAGGATTTGGAAGAGATAGAGGACTAGTGGTATGTCACAATTGTCAACAACTGGGGCATTATGCAAGAGAATGTCCACTTCCACCAACAACTTGTATGTATTGTCGCGCATTGGATTATGAAATGGAAGAATGTATGACATTAATGGGAAAGATCCAGGAAAAGAGGAATCAAAACAACAAGAATGAGAAATGGATTTTAACTAAAGCAAGGGATGAAAGATGAAATATCAACATAGTTACCCACAGAGGAGCCAAAACAGGGAGTGATGTAGTCCCACAAGAGCCAGTACAACACCAGTGGGTGAAGAAGAATGTTGAACCAAGGAAGAAGTTCGATGCGCAGATCGAGAAGGAGATATTTAAGCAAGCCAGACAAGAATTTCATAAGGATGACATTGCGTCGACTTCAGTTGTGCAACAGACTAAAGAGGCTCCAAAGTATGAGATGACTCCATCATTGGATCATACTAAAGAAATGTAGCCCCTGGGACAAGTAAGTACAGTCAAAGGATTTTTTCAATCATGTGTAAAAGTATTGAATGATCCATCATCTATCAAAATATTGCAAAACATATTAGAAAGATGTAGCATAGAGATAGAAGGAAAACTAGAACAAAAAATAGTCAATCACCTATATACAAGGAGAATAACAAGTAGAGAGTTCATGATGAATGCTAACATCGTAGATTTCAACATGGGAGATATCATACTAGATCTAGGATATGAAGTCAATGTATTACCCAAGAAAACATGGCAATATATGGGAGAGCCCACATTGGGATATTCACTTGTTCAACTAAAACTAGAAAACCAACACAGAGTTCTACCAATTGGCAGACTGAAAGGAGTAACAGTAGACCTGGATGAAGTGCACACTAAAGAAGACTTTGAAGTGATTGAAATAGTGGACAACACAACACCGTATCCAACATTGCTTGGCTTGGACTGGTCGTTTGATAACCAGGCCATAATCAATTTAAAGACACAAAAAATGACATTTGAGTTAGGAGAATATAGGGGCATCGCATCGTTAGACCCATCATAAGGGGAAAGGTTTGTAGAACCCACTTGCTTAGACTTAGAGGAAATCAACCAGTTGTACAAAACAACTACGCACGATGAGGATTACGTAAACCCAACTGCAAATGGGATACTCAGTTGG
>JZKD02S1599460.1:18353-40559 GCA_000966675.3 Picea glauca | reverse complement strand
ATGAGTGGTAAGTTAATAAGGAGTTCTAAAATGCCTATACAACCCCTAGAGTTAATGAGGTGGGTAGTGAAATAGAAGAAGACCATAAACTTATGCACCTTTAAAAAGATAGCCAGAATCCTCAAAAGAAAATAGATCAAAACAAATTGTAAACCTCAAAGCACGATACCTAGTCTCCTCAAGTTAGTTAAAGACCTTGTGGACCCACAACTGCAAAAATGAATCTATCATATCCCTTGTTCACATGGAATTACCTATATTAGGGAAACTGGGATGTCAATTCAAGCCAAGGATAAGGAGCATAAGGCTAAAATTATCAATGATAATGATAAGTCCTCAACCCTATCAGAGCATTCCAAGAAAACAAAATATCATAATTGTGTTGAAGACATAAAGGTTTTATCTAGGGTAGATCATTTCTCAATAAGACGAAGTCAGGAAGGCAATGGAGATCATAAAATCAAACAATTATTTCAATAGGGATGATGGCCTTAAGCATTTTTGTATTTTTTTTACTACAACTGGAAAATATTTTATTAATAAAATATGCAACAAAGCTTACAGAGGAGTTACAACAAAAATCTGCTTCAAAGGATCTAAACATGAACAATCAATAAAACACGAAACAATCATTCTCCCTGTTGACACGAAGTTTAAATTTTTCTACCCTTCAAAACTAAAGCTTCATCTTTTCCTAAGTCATGGAGCTGCCCTTAGTCCAAAAGGGGAATCGGAGCTTTCTGTTCCTTTTAGGGTTTCAAGATTCAGTTTTTCTTGAGGTATGATCTTCAATCATCCTAATTTCTCAGGGTCGAAATCCCGAAATTGTTTAACATATTAAAAAATTAAAAAAGGGAGAAGAAATAAAGCTTACCTTTTCTGTCACTTTTCACAATGCGCTCTTTAACCCGTAATTAGCTAAACTCCTAAACACAATCATCATTCCCTTAATCTTTCACGATTTGGGTTTTCCTTTCTACTAAAGCGCTTTCGAACTCTCAACCATCGAACTCTTGATCCTCGTTTTTTCGAAAGTTAAAAGGGTAATTAATCATTAACCTTGATTAATTAAAGCTCTAATACGTGATTAGCGCCTCACTAATACCATCACAATTTTGTGATCCATAGTTTTCTTATGACTTATCCCCTGACAACAAGATCCCCGAAGTTCTGAAACACGAAATCGCGTTTTCTCTAAACAAGGTTTAAGATTAAGGTTAATTTGCTTCCAAAACAGGATTAGTGATAACCAAGCTACCTTTCGCATTTCGAGAATTGAGGAAGGCAGTGATTTTTGAAACTCCAGTTTTGAAATCGTCGATATACGACAGTATTAATAATGGATAAGTGAAGATTTTTTTTTGACGTGAAAGCGTATCTCCAAGCATATCTTTCCATTAAAAAGCATTAACTTTTCATCATTTGCGTCTGTACACTTGTTATAACGCAAAATTAAAGGTTAATAAGGTCTTGTATTTGGAACTTCATTGTTATCCTTTACATCTGCAGCAAATCACATTTATCTAGTTTCATACACATTTTCTCTGTAAACAGGTTTCTGATCCAGTGCAAAGATCATGGCACCTAAGAAGGTGTTAGCTCCCCAAATGAATCCGTCACCATGGTTGCATTTTGTGGTTGATAGCATGTCTATTGGTAGTTTTCTCAAATTTAGTTTTGAGTTTTTCTAGTAGCAAGACTTAGGTTTTGATTTTTGTCTTAAGAAATAAGACGACCCATAAAGGTCTTCCCTTTAAAATTTTCATAGAATGCTTTCAACAGCTAACGCATGTTTTAAGGATGATGGTTAGCTGGTGAAAGTGGCTATTTTCAATAGCTAAGGAGCATTTCTCACGGGTTGTGTGCTGGTGAAAGCGGTAGTTTTCAACAGCCGAGGAGCACTTCTCATGGGCCATTAGTAGAAAAAAAACATTGGCTCTCCATCAACTGGGTTGAGTGATGCTTGCAAGAAAAGAGTATGATGAAGCTAAAAGGTTATTTGATGCAACTGTAAAGGAAGGCAGAGAGAAACAATAAAAAGCAATTCAAGATGGTTCAGGTGCCATTGTTCGTGTTCTAGCTTCAAAAGATCTGCCATACTGTGCCTTAGTAGATGACAGACTAGTTGAAATACAAGGGGAAGCTGGAAGTGTTCCTAAAGCAGTGGAGCTGATTGTATCTCATCGATTGAAGAAAACCTACCAAATCAATCATGGAGACACAATCAAAGTAGCTCTATACCCAGTAGTGGTGGCATGGGACTTGGAAATACTCAATATATGGCTTCTTCTTTTCAACATGACAATTATTATCCACCATTTGACCTTCCTCTTCTTGAGTCTCAGAGCCATCATGGATTGACTGTGTATGGCAGAGATCCATCCCTTGTAGGGTATTCAGTGGAAAACCCACAACCAGCACCTATTATTACACAGGTAACTCAACACATGCAAATTCCACTATCATATGCAGATGCTATAATTGGGAGCAGCGCAGTTGAATGAACCTTTTCAAAGGCTTGTTTACAAACGTGTGATGGAGCTGTGGAGAATACTTTCTGATATACCCATTACACAATAGGTACTCATCATTCTTATTCCGTGCGATTTTGCCCAATCCGGTTCTTGTTGGTTTGTTTTTCTTACAGGCTCTTTGTGTGAAGACCCAAATGAGGTTCGTGCATATTGCCCTTGCCAAGGGCACTCTCAAGGGTCTCTATGGGTACATTGTTGGTGCCTTTTTATAGAATATTTTGCAGGTCGGGAGTGTTCCAGAGTTTCTCTATATGGGTCTGTGGAAAACTAGGCTGCCTCATAACAGTTCGATGGGGAACTATTCAACTTTATCCAATGAGGTTACAGGAGCTCCTCAGTCTCTCATCTCTTCAAAAAAGTTCAAATTAAATGCAGAATTCTTTCTCTGGAGGGATTGGGACTGATATTAGTGATTCTCTTTATGAAGAGCTATGGCATGCATGTGTTGGTCCTCTTGTTACTTTGCCACATGTTAGAGAGAGGGATTTTTACTTTCCTCAAGGCCACATAGAGCAGGTTGAAGAATCGACAAACCAAGGGATTGATCATCATATGCCACTGTATGATCTACCTTCTAAAAGATCCTTTGTCGTGTTCTTGTCATCAAAGGTTTAGCTAAAGCAAATGCAATTTTGAAATTACAAAACAGTACTTCTGGAAGGCCATTTGGACTTTACACCCGAGCTCCACCATTGCCATTTCTATTATCCTCTCTTCTGCAGTCTCGAGCACAACTGAAGGTCTTAGATGAGCAAACTGGAGAAGATATTGATTCTGATGAAGATCTAGATTAGCTATCAGATTCAGATGATGAAGATGAGTATGATCGGCTTCCTCCTTTCAAATCTTTGAGTAAATATCGGCTATCTAAATTGACTAAAGTGCAAAGGAAATTTTGGCTTGGAAGAAACAGGGCAGAATGCCACAATTTTTGCACAGCTTATTGAGGTGTATCACATTTGTTAAAGACTTGAAGGAGATCGAAGATTGCTAAAGATTTATGTGATAAAGGTGTAATCATCAAATCATGACTCGATCTTTGACATTATATTAGTTTGATTTGATTCTATTTTTAGTATATCAGATCCAGTTTTATAGGATCTGGAAACTGTCTGTAAAGGCAATAAAGGCAGGAACATTTGATGAATAGGGGGTTCAGTTTTGGATACAGGAATCCTATATTGTATACAGGCTTATAGATGCTAATACAAATCACAGGTTTCTTTCTCTATTGATGTCAGTTTTTCCACCTTCTTTCTGTACTTTTATTTGAGTTGTCAAGCCTTGAATGACTTTTATCTCATTGTTTGGCTCATAACTAAATAAATAGTTTCTTCATTGCTTATTAGACCCTACATTGTGTACCGGTTTATGATCAATTTGTTCTTCGCCCACTTAAAGTTATCTACTGATTATCAATCCATGAGAGCACTGGTTCATTTGTTTACCATCTTGACTATCTGAATACCATATTTGAATTGAGTCATCCCATTGATCCATTTTACTTGAAGTTACCAAGCACCTTTGGTCTACAACCACAAAGGGTTTCTTGGAGTGATAACAAATTGGCGTCGTTGTCGGGGAACGGAGGATGAAGCAAGATTCCCTGGGAGATGACACAGTTTCAACTTTTGATGATAGACAAAGGTTGAGCATTATATTGGTTGTAAACATCTATCTGGCGACTCCACGTTCAAATACTCCACTAGGGAGGATCTTGTTGATAAAAGTTGAAGAGGCTCAGATCAAAATCCAGGTATCAATTCATTGGTTTGCTTCATGAACTGTTGTTGTTCTTTATTACCTCTTTCATTCTTTTCCCTTCGCGTGTAAAGAGAATTATTTTTTATTTTTTATATTCAGAAAATCATCATCCTTCTTGTATATATTCGTCTTTAGAAGAGGAAATCCTGTAGCCCTGCATTGTAGATGTAGATTCGGTAGCTTTACCTCAGCCCATTCACAAAGATGACCACTGTATTTCTTTTCCTTTAGAATCTGATCAGCCATGTGACCTTGAAAAGATAGAAATTGTTTCAGACCCTGTCCAGATCTCATCCCCTCTTGTCATAATTTCTGAACCTTGTCATGAACTCATTAACTCTCATGATCAGCCCACGTCTTTTCAAGTTAAGATCCAAATGAAGATGTTCAATCCTTTAAAGCTGCCCCTTTTTCTTCATCCTTATCCTGATGACTGTTATGAATATCTCCCTTGGTTTTCTGGAGAGAATCAAGCTTCAGCCGAGAGACACGTGGAATCCTTTTTGGATTTTGTTGATCGTTTTTCAATTGGACATGAAGATGTGATCATGAGAATGTTTTCGAAATCTTTGATCAAAGATGCTGCTACATGGTTTAAGGGTATGAGAGATGATTCAATTGGCTCTTGGATTGAGTTCTCTAATGCTTTCCTGAAGTATTGGGGCAAATACAAATCTCTAGATTCTTACCTCGCTGATTTCTATGCTTTGAAATGAGAGAAGGATGAAGCCTTGCCTGTTTTCAATAGAAGGTTTTAATGTGTTTATCATGACATGCCTTCGGAGGTTCGACCTACAAAAACATTTGCCATGATGTATTATATTATGGGTCTTCATTCAGATCTTGTCCTTCTTCTTCTAGAATGGAACTCTCCATCCTTAACCTAGTTATTTGAAGATGCTCAAGAAGTAGAGGAGAACATTTGTGCTTCTTGAAGGATCCGAGGTCGAGATTTCTTTGAAAATCTACAAGCACATGAGCAAGAAAAATGATCTTATACTTCAGATTTTGAGTAGGAAAATAATGAGTTTGGAACAGTTTTAGAACAGCAGCAAGTATGTGAGCACTTTTTAGATTCGGATCTGAATTTTTCAATAGTTTCAGAGTATTCCAGAGACAGGTATGAATCTGAATTTTATGATCAATTTCCAAATCAGAATGAATCTATGATAACCAATGATTGCATTGAAAACTACATGTTCCTAGCTGATCATAATCCTTATCATTTAAACATTGCTCTATCATCATCCGCTGAGGACTGTTCTGAAGAAAACAGTAAGTATGAAATAGATAAGGAACAACAGCCTGAAGGTGAGTACATTTCAGATTCAGAATTAGATTCTTCAGTATGTGCAGATTTTTCCAGAGATAGCTATGCTTGTGAAGTTTATGATCAATTTGTAAATCAAGAAGAGCCTATGATGATTGATGATTGCATAAGAAAATATATATTCTTAGCTGATCCTAATTCATGTGATGTAAATCTTGTTTTGTTGTCCTTTTGTGAGAATTATTTTGATAAGGAAATTGTAATTTTTGATGATCACGAGTTGATCTCAAGAGGACAAGAAGATGATCAGTCTTCTTGTAGAGGAAAAGTCATGGCTGAGAAAGAGGTTACCATGGACATGCAACTTTTTCCTGAGAAGCAGCATGTTTCTTATTTTCTTTTCAAGGATCCAGTAGTAGTTTTCATGGATCTATACTTTTCAAAGAACCTGAAAATTTCAGATTTTCTTAGTTTGCCAGTGTTTCTGGGTAAGTATGATTTCCTGAAAAGTTCCTTGTCACTGTGGTTGCATGTTCAACATCATTTGTTGATCAGTAATAAAGACAAGATTTCTTCAGTGTTCAAATTGCTTGGATGGCTACTATGGAAATCGACATTCACTTAACAAATGGCAGAGCTGGTTAGTGTAGGAGTAGGAAATAAGCTCGCTACTCGAGCATTTCCAGATTGCAGCAGAAATAGTAGTTAACTTGGTTGAATAAAGATAGCTTTTGAAGGTTTTCAAAGATCAGTTGCATAGAATTTGAGAGTGTTCAGAGATTAGTTTCACAGACTAATTGACTCCATGCCCAAAGCTAAAGGCTACTGAAACTACTAGGTTCTTGGAAACCTCGCAGGGAGGTCTCCATCCTAGTTGGAGCCAAATGTTAGCTCCCAAAATGAATCCATCACCATGGTTGCATTTTGTGGTTGATAGCATGGCTATTGGTATTTTTCTCAAATTTAGTTTTGAGTTTTTCTAGTAGCAAGACTTAGGTTTTGATTTTTGTCTTAAGAAATAAGACAACCCATAAAGATTTTCCCTTTAAAATTTTCATAGAATGCTTTCAACAGCTAACACATGTTTTAAGGATGATGGTTAGCTGGTGAAAGTGGCTATTTTCAACAACTAAGGAGCATTTCTCACGGGTTGTGCGCTGGTGAAAGCGACAGTTTTCAACAGCCGAGGAGCACTTCTCACGGGCCATTAGCAGAAAAAAAACATTGGCTCTCCATCAACTGGGTTGAGTGATGCTTGCAAGAAAAGAGTATGATGAAGCTGAAAGGTTATTTGATGCAGATGTAAAGGAAGGCAGAGAGCAACAATAAAAAGCAATTCAGGATGGTTCAGGTGCCATTTTTCGTGTTCTAGCTTCAGAAGATCTGTCATACTGTGCCTTAGTAGATGACAGACTAGTTGAAATACAAGGGGAAGTTGAAAGTGTTCCTAAAGTAGTGGAGCTGATTGTATCTCATCTATTGAAGAAAACCTACCACATCAATCATGGAGACATAATCAAAGCAGCTCTGTACCCAGTAGTGGTGGCGTGGGACTTGGAAATACTCAATATATGGCTTCTTCTTTTCAACATGACAATTATTATCCACCATTTGACCTTCCTCTTCTTGAGTCTTAGAGCCATCATGGATTGACTGTGTATGGCAGATATCCATCCCTTGCAGGGTATTCAGTGGCAAACCCACAACCAGCACCTATTATTACGCAGGTAACTCAACACATGCAAATTCCACTATCATATGCAGATGGTATAATTGGGAGCAGCGCAGTTGAATGAACCTTTTCAAAGGCTTGTTTAAGAACGTGTGATGGAGCTGTGGAGAATACTTTCTGATATACCCATTATGCAATAGGTACTCATCATTCTTAGTTTGTGCAATTTTTCCCAATCCAGTTCTTGTTGGTTTGTTTTTCTTACAGGCTCTTTGTGTGAAGACCCAAATGGGGTTCGTGCATATTGCCCTTGCCAAGGGAACTCTCAAGGGTCTTTGTTGGTACATTGCTAGTGCCTTTTTATAGAATCTTTTGTAGGTCGGGAGTGCTCCAGAGTTTCTCTATATGGGTCTAGGGAAAACCAGGCTACCTCATAACAGTTAGATGGGGAACTATTCAACTTTATCTAATGAGGTTGCAGGAGCTCCTCAATCTCTCATGTCTTCGAAAAAGTTCAAATTAAATGTAGAATTCTTTCTCTGGAGGGATTGGGACTGATATTAGTGATGCTCTTTATGAAGAGCTATGTCATGCATGTGTTGGTCCTCTTGTTACTTTTCCTTGTGTTAGAGAGAGGGATTTTTACTTTCCTCAAGGCCACATAGAGCAGGTTGAAGCATCGACAAACCAAGGGATTGATCAGCATATGCCACTGTATGATCTACCTTCTAAAAGATCCTTTGTCATGTGCTTGTCATCAAAGGTTTAGCTGAAGCAAATGCAATTTTGAAATTACAAAACAATACTCCTGGAAGTCCATTTGGACTTTACACCCGAGCTCCACCATTTCCATTTCTATTATCCTCTCTTCTGCAGTCTCGAGCACAACTGAAGGTCTTAGATGAGCAAACTGGAGAAGATATTGATTCTGATGAAGATCTAGATTAGCTGTCAGATTCAGATGATGAAGATGAGTATGATCGGATTCCTCCTTTCAAATCTTTGAGTAAATATCGGCTATCTAAATTGACTAAAGTGCAAAGGAAATTTTGGCTTGGAAGAAATAGGGCAGAATGCCACAATTTTTGCATAGCTTATTGAGGTGTATCACATATGTTAAAGACTTGAAGGAGATCGAAGATTGCTAAAGATTTATGTGATAAAGGTGTAATCATCAAATCAGGACTCGATCTTTGACATTATATTAGTTTGATTTGATTCTATTTTTAGTATATCAGATCCAGTTTTCTAGGATCTGGAAACTATTTGTAAAGGCTATAAAGCCAGGAACATTTGATGAATAGGCGGTTCAGTTTTGGATACATGAATCCTATATTGTATACAGGCTTATAGATGCTAATACAAATCACAGGTTTCTTTCTCTATTGATGTCAGTTTTTCCACTTTCTTTCTGTACTTTTATTTGAGTTGTCAAGCCTTGAATGACTGTTATCTCATTGTTTGGCTCATAACTGAATAAATAGTTTCTTCATTGCTTATTAGAACCTACATTGTGTACTGGTTTATGAGCAATTTGTTCTTCTCCCACTTAAATTTATCTACTGATTATCAATCCATGAGAGCATTGGTTCATTTGTTTACCATCTTGACTGTCTGAATACCATATTTGAATTGAGTCATCCCATTGATCCATTTTACTTGAAGTTACCAAGAACCTTTGGTCTACAACCACAAAGGGTTTCTTGGAGTGATAATAGAAGGCACCCAAGAAAAGCGA
This sequence comes from Picea glauca, assembly GCA_000966675.3. NCBI lineage: Eukaryota > Viridiplantae > Streptophyta > Pinopsida > Pinales > Pinaceae > Picea > Picea glauca. Next base: position 31,581 of record JZKD02S1599460.1, on the reverse strand, counting down.
GGAATTTGCAGAAATATCGAGTCCAAACGGAGACATTATATCTGATACAATACCGCATGACATCGATTCCATAAAATCCTGGAGGTAGATTTTTGAGACTCTGGATTATGAAATTAAAAATTTCCCTCATGACACCGACAACAAACTTTGAGATATAGCGGAGTCTGAGCTCCACAAAATAGCTACATGGCCGCGACTTATGACTTATAACGACATGATTAGTTGGGCCTTAGAACGAACTAACATACAGACGAGAATCATTCTAGACAGCCAAGGGATCGTCATTGGCTCTTTCAGACCAGAACATGTATAAGTAATGTATAAATTATCTCCCAATCCCAAGTATATTTAAAATAAAGATTTCGTGAGTGATTTTCAAAGGAAAGAATGTCTTGAGTCAAACCAAACGTATCCTGGCATAATCAAAGACTGGCGGAGAGACGAAGCAAAATTCAAGGTTGAAACCAATGGTATTTACGCCATAGCCTCATTGAATGAGTATATGGTCTATGTGGCGATGATGTTATGTAGAATTTTTGGGAAGAAAAGTCCTACCCACTTCGCTGCAGAATGGGTACCTCTTTTGCACAAGGCAGCAGAAGGTTACAGCTTCAATTGGGATAAGATTTTATTCGATAACATAGAGAAGGAGGTCATGGAATATCAAACTGCAAGATCAAAAGGCCAACCAATAGCCTTTTATATGTCTACATACATCATGGATGCTATATGCTTCTCAACTCCTTTCCCTTTGATGAATTGGAGTTGGAATCTGACTTACCCGGAACCCATTCATGAATATCATTCTAAACTTTGGGAAGAAAACGCCAAGGACACATTCTATGAAATCCGTCATTTCATGGTAATACCACTACATCAGATGTTATACGGCTGTACACCTCCCCGCATTTCAGAGTTGGTCATAGGAACCCTCAAGGAAGTTGTTGAATGGTTTATAGAGGATAATTTCTCCTACATCAGATTTTTTGGATGTTCAATCCCTCCACATGCGCTCCCTAAATTCCTCCCTGACAGACTAGTGTGCACGGAGGTAGCTCATCAAATAGTAACAGGTGGAATTGGGATAGAACTCAAGATGGCTCAAAAGAAATATTGGTTGGTTTTTCCCTTCCAGATTGGGAAGTTTTCATTACTCAACTTGGGTCAGTCCAAAGTTGAAGTGACAGCACTGGAGGAGGTCAAGCTGGTGGACCTCTAACACAGGAACATGACCCATACCAGTTAGTGGGAAAACACATGGCCCACTGTAATATGAAGGCTTATGAACATGAGAAGTCCCCTTGTGATGACATGTACAAGGGGACTAAGACCTATAAGGAGGTGTTAGAGAGGGTACAGACACTATCATCTAATTTGCAAGCTATTTTCCAGACCTTCGAGAAGCATAGATAGAGTGGTCTGCCCAAAGTACTGCAAGGGGAAGCAATCACCCTTCATCAGGAACAAGAATATACTCCTCTAGGTTTCGAACAAGGAGCACAAGATAAAGTCAATCCTGAAGAATTTCTACAGGAGACTGAAAGGTATTCACAAAATGAAGAGGCCTTATAGACAGAAAATCCAGAGATGGAAGCAGAGAGGAGTCCCAGGACACCTTCCAAGTCCAGTAAGTCCACTCCTCCTTCATCACCTGTTGTTGATGTCAATATACCTAAGGCCATAGGAGAGATAAGATATACAAAGCTAGGAATTCCCATGGCTTCCTTAACCCCTTTACAGTCCTCTTTTGGACTCCCACATATGGGAGCCATATATGTTAGCGATCTCACCTCTATCTCCAGAGATGAGATCCCTCCTTCTGATTATTTGTTCAGCAAAAAGAGGAAGGTTGTCCTAAAACAAGAGATGTATATGAGGGAGGGGGGTATGGTGAAGAAGCATAGGGCCTTGGTAGATGGCCAGAATTTGGAAGAGGAGGATTTTGCTACAAAGGTAGCAGGTTCCATGGGAGCCATGGCAACAACAAACCTTTTTACCATGGAGAACATGAGAACAAGGATAAAGAAGAGTAACCACATAATAGCTCAATTGCAAGATCAATTGAAGAATGCTGAGAAAAACATTAGAGAAGAGGCGAATAAAAGTTTTGAGTAGGCCAGAGCTGTTGAAAGGAAAAAAATCCAGTCACTCAAAACTAGCCTGGATGAAATGAACTAGAGGATACAAGCAAGTTAGGTGCAAGTTACTTAGCAAAAGGAGCTTCTAAAGTAGCTACAAGCTAAGTTAAATTTGACAGAAGGTCGGGTTGTAGACTTAAATGATTTTTAGACTCTCTCACTGGAAGCACATACAAAGATAGAAGTCGAACAACAGAAATTGATCTCCAAAATAGAGATCATACAGAGTTACTTTCAAGAGGTAAGCAAATCCATTGATAATATTATTTTACTGGAAAAGGAGGCTAAAGTTGCAAGGAATACTTTCCAGAAAGTAGTTGCATGTTTGGGAAACAGGGAGATGTCGAAATATCTAAAGCTTTTTGTCACAGAACAAATAAGAGGAGACATTATGCTCAAGGCGTGGGAAACAAATATATCCAAAAACAAGAAGATAATCAAAGAAATCAAAGACGATTGTGAGGGAATCTTTGATTCTTAGGATAAGCAAGCATTAGGTATCGAAAGAAATGATTTCTCTGAGCCACTGGGCCAGATAAACATTGTGAAACAGCAGTTGAACTGTAAAGAAGGCTTGCAGGAGATTCAGGTGAAAATTTCACAGTTGAAGGAAATCAACTCCAACCTAATAGACAGATGGTCGGTACATCCCAATTTAAAATTGAAAGTGATCAAGTTTGCCGATAAAGGCTTTGAAGACTAGCTTCCTGTTAGCAACATTACTTGTCTTCGGCATCATGATATCTAGGTCTGCAGGTTACACGAGGAGCATCCAAGCACAGTGCATAGAAGAAGTATTTTTCGGACTTAAAATCAAGCGAGCGGGAAAAATTATAGTGTCAACGGTTCGGATCCATCCATATGAGTTGATCAATGGCAGGCGGGAAATCACGAATAGCAGAGTTGCGCTGAGAATAGCGCAAATAGATCGTGCCCATATTGTATGCAGGAATGGATGGCGGTCGTTCATCCCAAAGGATGCGTGGCACAAGATCTGGTCACGTCAGATTTTTGGCAGTTGCCCAAGGTAGTCTTGCTCACCTTTCTCACAAGTCTTCCATCTACCACCCTTTAGTCCATTTACTAACGAAAGTTGGATCAAGACCTCCCTTGTTGTCTACATACCAGGCACAATCTCCTACGTTAAAGCTATGTCTTCTTGAGTCTTTTCCATTCGATCACCCCATTAATCAAATCGTGACATAAAACTGATGGGCGTTGGGCTTTGCTCCTGCAAGCAATCCAAGAGTGACTTCTGATGCTAACATTTTTGGCACCGTTGCCAGGGACGAAGTTGAAAATTTTTCCCAGGATTGAACGACATTGAGCCTCTGATTCTGAAGGTGCATCGGGTATCAGAGCCTTTGAAGATTGCTACTGTGCACCTGGTGACTCCATTGTGACGAATCCACTGTGGTAAACCTATCATGTCAATTGTGGCTTTCAGAGGTAGACACACGTGGTCTCATCCACAACTTCCTCTAGCTACACCCGAAACTGATCTAGAGGTTGTTCTCAGGAAAGGAAAGGCCCCTGAAGAAGAATCTTCCACCGCCAAACCAGGTAATTTGACATCTCCTTCTGTAGGAACTCCATTTTCTCCTCCTTAGTTTCTTAATAGACCTCCTTCAGAGGTTTCCCGTTTCCTGAATTTCGGGAGTGTTCCTGCTGAGTTTTCCCCTCCTAGTCTGGGATTGGAGGGAGAAATCCTTGTCACTCCCCTCTTCTCTAACTTTGTACCTTGGTGTAGACCCAGGACTATAGACGAGTTTCCCACTCCTATATTTACTACTCCTATGCAAAGAGAGTCACCTACTAACTTGAGCTCGTTAGCCTTCTCCTTAAACCCCCTCCTAGTTCCCACTCCACGTCGAGACTCATTCCTAGTATCCCCTTTGCGAACTCCTTCTCCTCCAAGCTCTCCGCCACCTAATATTCCTATGGATGGTTCTAATCCCCCTATGAATAGAATGGACGCCATAGTCGCTGCCAGATATGCTCCTTTAATCCTACCCCATCCTATGAATCCTCTCCCTGTTGGAGACTACTTGAAGTACATGCCCAAGTTTACTGGGGAAGGAGACATAACTACGGAAGAGCACCTGGCTACTTTCTATAGTTATGTAGACAACCTGAACATTGAAAATGAATATTTCTGGATGAGAATCTTTGTCCAGAGCCTGGATGGCGAGGTGAGGAAATGGTTTAGAGGATTGGCCCCCGGATCTATTCCTGGGATCGAAGCTCTAGATAGTGCTTTCCTGAGGCAATGGGGAGATAGGAAGGATTTCATGTATTACATGACAGAGTTCAGGTCTTTGAAGAAGATGGAAGGAGATTCTGTCTCCGACTTCTCCAAAAGATTCAATAAGATGTATAATAAAATCCTTGCCGAAATAAAGCCCTCAGAAGCCTTAGCCAAGATTTCTTGTGCTAGTGCGTTTGGCCCTGATTTTTGTCTTCTATTGAGAGAAAGAAGAGCCTCTTCCTTAGTTCAAATGAGAGATGCAGCCATAGAAGTAGAATCCAATGTATTAGCAGCTAATAGACTGAGGGACAAGACCGACGCAGACAGAAGAAAGGGAAGGTCGGAAGCCTCAACTTCTGGCCCATCGGCACCCCACCCTCAAGTGGATGAACTGACCAGGATGGTGAAGTCTTTGTCCAAAGAGATGAAGAGAATGAAGGTGGAAGGGAGGCAAGAATACAAGGTCCCCCCAAACGCAGAAAAGGGAGGAGGATTCAGGAGGCCAAACAATATTAATTCCCCAACTGTGCAAAGGGAGAAGGGAAGAGACTGAGAAGACCAGAAAATTCACGCCCCTTTTCAAAATAATTTTGTGGCCAAAGGGGAAGAAGGGGAAACAAACAAGCTTGATCATGAAATCCATTGCCTCAGGGACACTCCTCCTTTCCCTCATCTCACTCAATCAGCATACGAGTCTCTCATGGACAGTCAGTTAAATGAACTGAGAAAGGAAAATAAGGCTAGTGGCGGCCAAGGCAGATATGATCTGAGGTCTAAGAAAAAGGAAGTAGCACCTGATGTCCCTGAGTAGATCACTAGAATAGAGAAGCCTTCTAATGAAGTAGTAGATAGTCACAGAGGTAAGAAGACCCAACCCCTCTCTCCTATAGTCTAGATTCATGTTCCCGAAATAAGAGAAATCTCGAAGCTCACATCCTCTTTTAATTTCGAGCATGAAATTCAAAAAATCAAAATCCCTGTGCCCCTGACTGAATTGATTAAACATGAAGGGTTCAAGAAACGATTCTTTGAGCTTTTACAGTCTGAGGTCTTAAGCCTTCCCACAGACTCCATCAATTTGCAAGATGAAAATCCTGCAGTTATTCTAGGTCCTATGGTAGAAGACAGGAATGACTCATCCCCTCATCCCCTCCCTTCTACACTTCCTTGAACATACATGACAAAGTACTGCACAATTGCTTAATGGATTCGGGGGCTTCTCACAACCTCATGCTAAAAACTGTCATGGAAGAGTTAGGGCTAGAAGTCACCCGAGCCTATCATGACCTCTATTCCTTTTACTCCAGAAAGGTTCAGTGTCTAGGAGTTATCAAAGACTTGGTGGTGACCTTGTTTCAGCTACCCATGAAAAGTGTGGTCATGGATATTGTAGTGGYCGATGTCCCCCCCAAGTTCGGTATGTTATTATCAAGATCTTGGATAGAAAKACTGGGKGKAACCTTGCAKATGGACCTCACATATGCTACTATCCYAGTGTTCAGAGGAGAGCATAGGAGGCTATATAGGGAAGCCCAACTGGCTTATATAATTAGTGATGAAGCCAACCCTACCAACCATCCCATTTTTGCCTTAGACACTGATTTAGGTTCTAGTTTACTACAACTCACCCATGATCCTGAGCCCCCTCTTAAGCTCAGAAAGTAGCCCACCACTTCCCATAAGTTTTCTCTCTCCATCACCCCCGTCTGGAAAATGTTCTTTGATGGAGCCTCTTCCAGGGAAGGTGCTGGTGCTGGGGTATTTTTTGTATCACCTGCTCAAGAAACCATATCTCTGTCATACAAACTAGAATTTGAAGCTACCAACAATGTGGCAGAGTATGAGGCTCTTGTCCAGGGATTAAGAGCTGCGAGGGAAATGTGAATTCAGGAGGTAGTAGTGTTCAGTGATGCAGATTTGGTGGTCCAACAGATCAGAAACGCTTATCAGGCTAAGAATCCTAGACTCTGAAGCTATAGAAATGAGGTGTGGGATCTAATTGACAGTTTCTTCTTGGCATTCAACATTTCTTCTGTCCCAAAAAAGAAGAACATAGTGGAATATTCCTTGGCTACCTCAGCAGGCAATTTCAAGTTACCCTTGCCGCCCAAATTCAAATATGATGTGGAAGTAAAATACAGGCCCTCCATACCTGACAACGTCAAATATTGGAAGGTATTCGAGGATGATCTCGAGATCAAGAAATTCTTGGAGACTGTCGAAGAATTTTCAGAGATGCATATCGACCAAGATTCTGTCTCAGAAGAAGGGCTTGATGGGGGTAATTTTTTGAATAAGATTGCAGAGCGTAACATTGTGCAGTTGCCCAAAAATCATATTCCAAGAGGAATGGTTCCTTTGGAAAGAATTTTTGATAGAAATGATGTGTCATTAAAAGGGGAGACCTCAGAGGATGACACTGGTACTATTCAGTGCAACATTGGGATCGAGAGTGAGCCCAAGTTTGTCAAATTGTCAAGAAGTCCGACAAAGGAGCAGAGGTCTGAATACATTGGGATTTTGAGGGAATTTGCTGATGTTTTCACCTGGACCTATGAAGACCTCAAAACCTATGACACCTCTATCATCGAGCATAAAATCCTGTTGAAAGGAGAGGCAAAGCCATTCAGGCAGAAGCTGAGACAGATCAATCCTATGCTGCTGCCCATCATGGAGAGAGAAGTGAAGAAGCTACTTCAAGCTCAGATCATTGTACCACTGAGATATTCAGAGTGGGTAGCCAACTTGGTACCAGTAAGGAAAAAGAATGGAGAAATCAAACTCTGTGTAGACTTCAAAAATCTGAATAGGAGCTCGCGAAAGGATAACTACCCCTTACCAAAGATGGAACATATACTGCAGAGGGTAACGGGGGCATCCAGGATGTCCATGATTGATGGTTTCTCTGTCTACAATCAAGTCTCTGTTCTTCCTGAGGACAGGTAAAAGACAACATTCACCACTCCATGGGGCACATTCATGTATGCCAAGATGTCGTTTGGATTAATGAATGCAGGGGCAATGTTCCAGCGTGCCATGGACATAGCTTTCGTCAGGGAAAAGGACAAATTTGTGGTCATCTATCTGGATGACATCACGGTGTTCTCAAAATTTGATAAAGAACACATTTGTCATCTCAGGAAGGTTTTCCTGAAATGCAGGAGTTTTGGCATTTCACTAAACCCCAAGAAATCTTTGTTCGCCATGCAGGAGGGAAAATTACTAGGTCACATAGTATCAGCGGAAGGAGTCAGGATTGACCCTAGCAGAGTTGAGGCAATACAAGCCTTATCAATCCCGAGGTCCAATCTTTCCTTGGTAAGATTAATTTTCTGAGGAGGTTTGTGCCTAACTTTTTTGAGGAGGTAAAACTTATAACAACCATGTTAAGGAAAGAAAATGAAGTGAGGTGGACTTCTGAGTCATGACATTCCTTTGAGAAAATAAAAAAGGCCCTGACAGAAGCCCCTGTGCTTATTAGCCCTGACTACTCAAAGAATTTTCTTATGTTCTCCTTTGCTTCACCCGACATGATGGCTGTCATTTTATTACAGACAAACAGAGGTAGACTTGAGCAGCCTATCGCCTATTTCAGTCGAGCATTGAGGGATGTCGAAGTCAAGTATGATACCATGGAGAAGCAGACCTATGCCCTGGTAAAGGCTCTCAAGGCCTTTAGAATCTATGTCCTGTAGTCAAAAATCATCACTTATGTCCCCTTATCTATTGTTAAAGACATTCTTATCCATCCTAACATAGATGGGAGAAGGAGTAAGTGGATAGCCAGGATTCTGGAATTTGACCTGGAAATAAAGCCTACCAAATTGATCAAAGGTCAAGGTTTAGCCAAGCTATTGGATGAAGCCAACTGCCAAGATTTGGGGATGAGTTTTATCAACGAATGCTCAAGAATTCAGCAGGGTCGGCTGTCTGACATGGACCCTCAAAGGGAGCCCTCATTGGCTCAGTTTCTTTGGTATAAGGATGTCATATACTTTCTGCAAGAGTTGCGACCTCCAGACAGCCTGCAAAGAAACAAAGCAAGAGCTTTGAAGCTCAAGGCAGTCAGATACTGCCTTATTAATCAAATTTTATACTGGAAAGACCCCTTGGGGGTGCTTTTGAAATGCATGAATCCACAAGAGGCCGATATGATCACGACAGAATTTCACAGCGGCCTATGTGGAGGGAAGCATTTCTGGAAGGCCACCGCCCACATAATTCTCAGAGCCAGGTACTACTGGCCAACCTTGTTCGTTGATGTCCATAGAGGAGTTAGAGCCTGTATCCAATGTCAAAGATTTGCAGGAAAACAACAGCTCAAGTCTCTTCCTTTACAGCTTGTAGTTGTTTCAGGACCTTTCTAGCAATGGGGCTTAGATTTTATTGGAGAAATCCACCCTGCTTCCAGTGGGCAACACAGATGAATCCTGACTGCCACAGACTTCTTTACCAAGTGGATTGAATCTATCCCCACCAGGAATGCTTCCCACAAGGTAATTATTGGATTCCTAGAAGACCTCATCAAAAGATTCGGTTGCCCAAAAAAGATTGTTACAGATAATGCAACCTCATTCAAGGCCGAACCATTGGTCAAGTTCTGTGAGAAATTTGGAATCAAGTTGATTCACTCCACTCCGTACTATCCCCAGGGCAATGGTTTAGTAGAATCCTCCAACAAAAGTCTCATAAAGATCATCAAAAGATTATTGGAGGACAACAAAAAGGCTTGGAATTCAAAGCTGAAATTCGCCCTATGGGCCGATCGGGTGACTACAAAGAGATCTATAGGCATCTCCCCTTTCCAGTTAGTTTACGGAGCAGAAGTTGTCTTCCCTTCTCAGTTGGCCATTCCCGTAGAGAAATTCCTCCAAGATCATCAGGAGGAGCCTGATGACATGATCAGAAGGATTCATCAACTAGTGGAGGTCCACCAGGCCAAGGAGCAAGCAATGGACAAAGTTCAGGACCATCAGCAAAGGATCAAGCAGGTTTTCGATAAGAAGGCCAAGAAGGAGCGGTTCCAGATAGGAGACCTGGTGCTGAAATGGAATGCTCCTAAGCAAGATAAGGGAAAACATGGAAAATTTGAAGCCCTGTGGGTTGGGCCTTTTAAAATCTCTGAGACTTTCTCAAATAACATGTACAGGTTGCAAGATTTGGAAGGCAAAGAAGTTTTCAGCATCCCAGTAAATGGGCATTTTCTAAAAAACTGTTTTGTCTGAGCCTTCGATGGCTCCTGTGTGTTGTAAATATTGTCCTTTATATTCTTTGTTTTTACTTTTATTGTTTCAGCTTAGTAAATGACTCCATAGCCCAACAGCAAGGCACCGGAACTACAAAACGAGTCCTTAGAGAATCACAGGGACAACTATATCCCCCATGGAGCCTAATGTTAGCAACATTACTTGTCTTCGGCATCAAGATATCCAGGTCTGCAGGTTACACGAGGAGCATCCAAGCATAGCGCATAGAAGAAGTCCTTTTTGGACTTAAAATCAAGCGAGCGGGCAAAATTATAGTGTCAACAGTCCGGATCCATCCATATGAGCAGATCAATGGTCGGTGGGAAATCGCGGATAGCAGAGTTGCACTGAGAATAGTGTAAATAGATCGTGCCCATATTGTATGTAGGAATGGATGGCGGTCGTTCATCCCAAAGGACGCATGGCACGAGATCTGGTCACGTTGTCTTTTCGGCAGTCATGGGTTCAAAGGGAAAAGGTTTTATGTCGTTGTACATCTCGAAACCCCGAACCCTGAAGTGCTGATAGAGCCCAATGTCGGGCCCACAGTATCAAGGGGCAGTCTCAGCCATCCATCTGAAACAGACACCTGGTGAATGATTAGGCTCCCCTCCTTTTCGTCCATCGTGGTTTCAAAGCGCAAGGATCAGCTCCCTCATATCCCTGATGCACGAAGTAATGAGAGAGTCTAGGACTTGGGGCCCACAGCAGCGTCGGGTGAGTTTAGGACCATCAAATTTGAAGGACGTGTGGTGCCCAATTGAGTCATCTCGGTGTTTCGCCCATCCCAACTATGATAAACAAGGATCAACCCCTTCCTATTCACAAACACCGATAGACCCTATGAGAATAAAGCAGGGTCACGGTCCGTGGTCCCATGGGAAATAAGGAGCTAAGCAAAAGGGGCCAAAAGCATTGAATCCGGTCGTCGAAAGGATCATCATGATTTCCAAGTGCCATCGGATACAATTTCGCTCCTAGTTTCTGCTTGGAGTAAATGAAGGCAAGAGCAAGTGGTTGAAGCCTCCTTTCACTTCTTAAGTGTGAGGTATGGATGGTCTGGCAAGCGGTCTACTCGAAGGGGTCCTATGTACTGATTTTTCCAAAGAAGCCATGCCGAAGTCCTCGATTAGACAGAGAAATCTGCACACGCCATTTTGGCCTTTAATGTTTCAGCTACCTCCCCTGCAAAGGCCATGCGAAGTTAAGGAGACGTCTGACGAAGGAATTCCGCCCCAAAGATTGATTGAAGAGATGCTATGCCTTGGAGGGCGAGCGCACCTCTGTTGGGTAAATCTGCCCAAGTATATGTACTCGATTTTTACATTTTTGAATCTATCGATGGTTGAGCAAAGCTCTCGATTGTAAAGTTTTGATGAAGCACTGGTAGCTCTGGTTAATGTATATGGCATTCGAGACTTCTTACTTTATGGATGTCTGCCTCTTTCCCATTTCTTTGTTTACTGTGTTAGAACAGCTTGGAATTGGAGGATCCAGTCGAGCTGTAGCTATTATAGGATGATGTAGGTTGGATCACTGTGATAGTTACATTGTTTCTAATCGGTTCCTGTGATTTTCTTAATGTTGAATGACTTGGAATTGGAGGATCCAGTCAAGTCACTCCTCAGCTCTTTGAAGCTCTAGACCAAGAAGATCTTGGCTCTTGAGTTTTTCATCCCCAAGCTTCCGAAGGCCTATCGCCTAAGGCAGTCTTGCTCACATTTCTCACAAGTCTTCCATCTACCACCCTTTAGTCCATTTACTGACGAAAGTTGGATCAAGACCTCCCTTGTTGTCTACATACCAGGCCCAGTCTCCTGCATTAAAGCTATATCTTCTTGAGTCTTTTCCATTCGATCACCCCATTAATCAAATCATGACATAAAATTGATGGGCATTGGGCTCTGCTCCTGCAAGCAATCCAAGAGTGACTTATGATGCTAACACTTCCAAAGATACAAAGAAAGTTTTATCTGTTTGAGACTAAGGATCTTCCGACAACTCCTAGAAATTTTGTTCATTTTCTGGAGAAATGTATTGAATGTATAGCATCAAAGGAGGGAGAGACTTCGACTGAATAATGAAGTATCGTTCGAAAGCTTATACTTTTGAAATGATAGACCAACAAAAAGTTAATCATGCAATGGTTAAGGTTGCAGTTTTGTAACTATCTTTTCCCCTAAAAAGTAGGAGGTTGTTAACTATCAAGTGTTGATGACCTTGTATAAATACAAGGAGCGAAGACTGAAAGAGGGCTTTTTTTTTTCTCTAAAAGGACATTTTTTTTACGAAAGTAATTTTGAAGAAGCTCTAAATTAATAGAAATGCAGATTGAAGATTCCAGATTTTTTCACGTCTGAGTTATGTGTTCCCCTGTCTTTTCATATTTCTTTCATATATCTAATTGATGAATGCTCGACTACAATTTAGTGCAACCTATACTATGGAAATTATTATTCTTGTCATTTAAATCATCTACATTTTTTCCTCTGTATCAGTTATCAGTAAATACAAGACCTGTAAATGTTTAGATTTCAATATTATATGCTTCATTAATATTTTCTTGTTTCATAGTCTTCTGTTACAACGTGAGATTTCTCTTAAATTGATGCCTCACCTTGTTAATAGCTTTATGTTTTCCCTCATATCATGCATGTTCCCTTTCCTTTAAATTTAACTCAGATACAAGAAACAGCCTTTACTTTAGTCATCCTATTAATTCGTGTTTTAAAATCTTTCTTTTTACATTGTGAAATAGAGATAACGAAGCCTAAAACAAAAACACTGAATTATATCCTCCTTACCTTTTATCCTTCATGACAGTACTAGTTTCAAGGTAACCCAACATTGAACCCGATCTTTCGGATCAAACCAACATCACTCTAAATCTATTTAACACTATCTTACAAACAACAAATAACCGAGTTGAGTTAGAACGTTCATGGGCAGCAATTGAGAGAGATATCAACATTCAGAAAAACTGGGAATTTCGACAGAGACAATTGAGGAACCAATTATAGCCCTTACCTTTGATCACTATTTTTTCTATCCTCAACTTCCTCTATCTTTTCAGATGCATTGACAGTGTACTTTAGAGCCTTAAACTATAAACTCGGGAACAACACTCCCATCAACATGATGAAAGGGGGATATACAACCCTAGACGTTATGTAACTTAGATTGACTGCTTCATGAGTACAAGAGTAAATTCTTACAAATTGTTGGCACAAAATAATGCAAAATAAAACATGATTATGTTTGATGAAGTACTCTTTCCTTCCCTTGAGTACCAATTAAAATTTTTAATTATGCCTCTTTCTCTCTCTGATTTCACTTTGATTCCTACCTCTTGTTAATAGAGGAGAGGGTCGTGAATATTTCTTTAGAACTTCTGCAAAGAAAGTAGAGCCAGATATTTATGGGTTCATTCCATTTCACAATGTTTCCTCCTCTCTCTCCTCCTTTAATTCTACTTCCTTCTTTGTGAAGATGTCAAAATTACCTTAATTGAGGTCCCAACCTTATTATTTGGAGTTGTGTGATTTTCTTCCTCTTTATCTTTTACTGTTTCCCCAATTATAAGATCATGGTTAGTC
>JZKD02S1599449.1:144648-178941 GCA_000966675.3 Picea glauca | reverse complement strand
CTGCATCCTCGAACCATGTAGCTGCTTCGTGTTTCGGCATATGCATCCTCGGACTGTGTAGCAGCTTCGTGTTTCAGCATGTGCGTTCTCGGATTGTGTAGCAGCTTCCGTGTTTGGATAGTTCTGTGTTTCAGCATCGGCCTTGAATGCTATTCTGCAAATATGGACACTTATGCACTTCTAATCAATGGTTAGGTCAAAAGTAATGTAAATTATTATGCAAAACAAATTAAACATATAGTGATGAGAAAGGACATTGTATACCTTGGAGTGATCGGATGAAGTGATAATATGAATCTAGATACAGGTGATGAAGGGTATAATAATGGCAAAAAGTATGGGCAAAAAGGTACAATATGTGGTCCCAACACCCTCCAACTGTGTATAGATTATAGACAACTCAATAAGGTAACCATAAAGAACAAGTACCCCTTACCCAGGATCGATGACTTGTTTGATCAATTGGGAGGTGCCTCTATCTTCTTGAATATTGACTTGAGATCTAGATACCATAAACTTCAAATCAAGGGCGAAGACATCCATAAAACTGCCTTCAGGATGAGATATGATCACTACCAGTTTGTGGTAGTACCATTCAGATTGACCAATGCCCCTGCCACTTTTATGTGCTTGATGAACAATGTGCTCAACAAATTCCTAGAAAAATTTGTGTTGGTTTTTATTGACGACATATTAATTTACTCCAAGAATAGGGAGGAACATGAGAAACACCTTAGTCTTGTGCTTCAAGTGCTAAGAGAACATCAGCTCTATCCCAAATTTAACAAGTGTGACTTTTTCCGGAAGCAAATACATTACTTGGGCCATGTCCTATCTGAAGAAGGGGTAGTAGTAGACACTGATAAGATCATGTCTATCATGGAATGGCCTACCCCGAAGGACGTTTCGGATATCAGATCATTTATGGGCTTGGCAGGATACTACACGAGATTTATAAAAGGATTCTCCAAGATTGGGAGTCCAATCACTGCCCTCCAGAAGAAGGGGAAAAAATTCACGTGGACACAAAAATGTGAAGAAATATTTCAAACCCTGAAACATCTACTGACCCACTCACCCGTACTAAAGATCGCCGATTCCGAAGCTAACTTCCTCGTGTGCACAGATGCCTGTAAGGAAGGGCTCGGAGGATTCCTTATTCAGGGAGGAAGTTTGATCTGCTATGAATCCCGAAAATTGAATGAGCACAAAGTCAACTATGTGACCCACGACCTAGAGCTGGCTACCATAGTGCACGCCTTGAAAATGTGGAGGCATTACCTCCTGGGAAGAAAATTTGTACTTATGAAAGACCACTGTGGATTGCGATATCTGTTTGACCAACCAAATCTCAATGCCAGACAAGCTAGATGGATGGCCCTCCTTAGCGAGTTTGATTTTGAAATCAAACATATTAAGGGAAAGGAAAATAGGGTGGCCGATGCCCTTAGCAGAAGCATGAAAAAAATTCACCTGGCAGCAGTAAGCACCTGTGAGACGGATGTCAAGGAAAGAGTCAGAAATGCACAATAGACAGACACATTCTTCCAGACCGTGACCTCGTACCTGCAGCAAGAACCCACAGGGATAAAATATGGAGGCTACTGGATGATGGAAGGAGGTCTGCTCACTTACAGAAACAGATTGTATATCCCAAATTGTGACGACTTGAAAAGGTTCATAATGGATGAAATGCACAAAAGAACCTACATTGGTCATCTAGGATACCAGAAGATGATCATGGCCACCAGGAAACAATTCTATTGGCCTGGATTGAAGAAATACATAGCTAAGTACTTAGCCAAATGTATAGAATGCCAACAGGTTAAAGCAGAACACCGACACCCAGCAGGATTATTACAACCTCTACCAGTCTCAGAAAGGAAATGGGAAACCATCTCCATGGATTTCATCACTGGATTACCAACCTCGACCAAACAGAATGACACCATCATGGTAGTGGTGGATAAATTGAGCAAGTCTGCTCATTTTATCCCCGTCAAATCGACTTGTAAGGCAATAGACATCGACAACGTATTCATGAAGGAGATATTCAAACTGCATGGTATGTCGAAAGAGATTGTGTCTGACAGAGACACAAAATTTACTTCCAACTTTTGGAAATCATTGATGGATGGTTTGGAGACCAAGTTACTATTTAGCATAGCCTATCACCCTCAAACCGATGGACAAATGGAAAGGGTGAATCAAATATTAGAAGACATGCTCAGGATGCATGTAATGCATCAACCCAAAAAGTGGGAAGACTACCTGCCACTAGTGGAATTCGCCTACAACAACGGCTACCAAGAATCCCTGAAGACGAGCCCTTTCGAAGTCCTCTACGGTAGCCCGTGCAATACTCCAGTCAGTTGGAGTAATCCCATAAACAGAGTTACTATTGGACCTGGCATGTTGAAAGAAATAGAACAACAAGTGTTTAAGATAAAACAAAATCTAAAGGTCCCTCAGAACCGACAGAAAAGTTACGCCAACCAAAAGAGAACTCCAAGAGAGTTCAAGGCAGGAGACCACGCATACCTCAGGGTTAGGCCCAGGAAGAGTTCCTTGAAGATGGGAGCATGTGCCAAGTTGGAACCTCAATATTGTGGACCCTTTGAAGTTATAGATAGAGTGGGACATGTATCCTATAGGCTAGCACTCCCTCCCACAGTAAAAGCACATAATGTTTTCCATGTTTTATTATTGAAGAAATATGTACATGATTCTAATCATATAATTGACTGGTCTGTGATCCAGGTGGAACCGGAGGGAGAATTCCTACGAGAACCTCAATTCATATTGGAAAGAAAGGAAACCCTGCTCAGGAACCGAACCATTGCACAGGTCAAGGTGCAGTGGAAACATTTTGGCCCAGATGAGGCTACCTGGGAAATGGAAGATGCCATGAAACAAGCATATCTGATTTTGTTTACTTCTGTACTTACACGTTATATTGATAGATAGAACATCAAGGACGATGTTCCTTTAAGGGGGAAGGAATTGTAACACCCTGTTTCCCCTAGTCTGTAAAAATAACTATATTGGCCAAGAATTATGGAAAACTCCAAGATGTGAATGTGTGATTTGACGGACCCTGTATAAAGGGTCGACGAATGTAAATGATGAATATATATATATGTGTGTGTGTGTGTGTGTGTGTGTTGCATGAATACTGAGAGGGGGATGTGCTGAAAAAGAGACCACGATGGCTGATGAAAGGTGGTGGAAGGCACTTGGAATGGTGGTGTTAACTTCCACCGAACCAATACCGTGTTGGTCTTTACTGGCCCAAAGACCAAAGCTGCTCTCTGGCCTTGGAATGGATTACTCGCCAAGATGGTAGGTGGGGAGGCTCCTCATGAGTTAATGAGGGGATGGAGGTGAACCACCCATCCGTAGAAGCCCTCAGACCTGACCACTACGGGGGAATTCGTGCCACACACAACCTTGCAGGGGAAAGCAAGAAAGGAAGTGCGTGGAGAGGGATGCGGGGAATCACGGAAGAAGAACCAGAGGAACTCCAAAAAATACAGGGAGTCATGAGCAGAGGAGAAGGAGAGTAACCTTCGTCCTGGGCTTCCGACAAGCGGGAAGTAAGATACTGAGTCTCAAAGCATCGTGATCTAGCTCGGGGGTGGCTAGTGGTAAATCCATTTGGAGTCGCTGAGCCTACGGTTGGGTGGAAACGAGCACCCCTCTCAACAATCCTGCCACACTTGGTGTTCTTTCTGATAAGTGTTTACATCTCGCATCTTGAATTAAAATATAATGGATGCATGCTCATGTTTGTACACTTATAAATGATTGATTTCTGTATAGAAGTGTTTGCCTGGTATTTCGATCAACAACAATGAATGTGTGCTTATACTTATATGACTATAATCGATTTATGTATCGAATGTATAAGTTCAGATTCAAGCTCATCCCTTGGAGAGTTGTCCCATGTTCACAACCCATGATATGCCTTGGTCATATTCTAGAGCCGGAGTGAGTTTCTGGAAGGGACTACCATTTTTAAGTAAGTATTTAAGCTTACCCCACCCCTGTCACAGAGTTCATAGCTCGATAATCTAAGAAGACCCTTTCGTTAGGTCACCCAACCTAGTGATAAATTACCCGAGGATTCGTTGGAGGATTTTATGGCCTAAGTTTGGAAACCTTGCATCAGAAAGAATGGTTCCCTAAGTTTTGGTGTTTCGGCGTTTCAACACCCAGGATACGCAAGGGCAAGTTTCCTTGTCCTCACATGTCGCGAAATCCTGACTTGCGAAACCTAGAAATGGTATAGTGTTGTTAAAGTTTGGTGTTTTTGCGTTTTGACACCCAGGATACCCAAGGGAAAGTTTCCTTGTCCTCGCATGTCGCGAAATCCTGACTTGCGAAACCCCGAAATGGTATAGAGTGGTTAAAATTTGGTGTTTCGGTGTTTCGGCACTCGGGATACCCAAGGGAAATTTTCCTTGTCCTTGCATGTCATGAAATCCCGACTTGCGAAACCCCAAAATGGTATACAATGGTTAAAGTTTGGGGTTTTTGCGTTTCGGCACCCAGGATGCCCAAGGGCAAGTTTCCTTGTCCTTGCATGTCACAAAATCCCAACTTGTGAAACCCCGAAATGGTATAGCATGGTTAAAATTTGGTGTTTCGGCGTTTCGGCACCTGGGATACCCAAGGGAAAGTTTCCTTGTCCTCGCATGTCGCAAAATCCCGACTCGCAAAACCTCGGAATATTGTAGTTTGATTAGAGTCTTGATGTTTCAGTGTTTCGGTACCCAGGATACCTAAGGGTCAGTTCCTTGTATTCGCCAGTTGTGAAATCCCGAAGTATGAAAACCCCGAAAAGGTCTAGCACGGATGAGATACAGTGTTTTGGTGTTTTGGCACCCAGGATATCTAAGGGCAAGTCTCTTGTACTCGCCGGTCCCAAAATCCCGACTTGCGAAACCCTGAAATGATAATAGCATGGCTAGAGTTTGATGTGTCCCCGTTTCGACACCCGAGAATCCTAAGGGTCGGTTTCTTGTATTCTCCAGTTGTGAAATCCCGACTTGCAAAACCCCGAAATGAACTTAGCATTGTGTATATATATATATATCAGCATTTCAGAGTTTCATCTCCTGGGAAAATCAGATGCAAGAATTCTTGTCATCGCACATCGCAAAATCCCGACTTGCAAAACCCCGAAATGAGCGTAGCATATATACATGAGCTTCGGAGTTTCGTCTCCTGGGAAACTCAGATACGGGACCTCTTTTCATGGCACATCGTGAAATCCCGACTTGTGAAACCCTGAAGTGAGTTGAATGGATATATGAGCTTCGGAGTTTCGGCTCCCGAATATCCTAGATGCGAGGCCCCTCGTCCTCGCATATCGCGAAATCCCGATGTAAGAAACCCTGAAATGGTATAGTGGCTAGAGTTTGGTATTTTGGCGTTTTGGCACCCAGGCTACCCAAGGGAAAACCCCTTGTCTTCGCATATCGCGAAACCCCAAAATGAGCCTAGTAGATATATGGGCTTCGGTGTTGCGACACCCAGGAAACTGAAGGGTATGAACCCCTGTCTCCATACATAGAGAAATTCCAGTACACGAAGTCTCGGTAGGTGAAATCCCGGAACATGCTTGGTGTGAATAAGATTTCGGGTTTTGGGGCGTCGAAGGATTTGACTCCCTTGCACTTCGAACTCCCGGTGTTTGAAGTCCCAAAATGAGAAAGGCGCCTCTTGACTTAGCTCGGGGTCACAACCGATGGACACGTGGAAGTAAATCCTACACTTGGTGCGTGAATTGTACACAATGGATTCTCAAAAAAAGAACCCATGAATTGGTTGGGTGAAGGTCTTGATTGGAAGACCTAGCCTATGCCAGAACCTCGTAAGAATTTGGGAACTCTGTCCCTCAACAATGAAGAAGAAATAAAAAGGCGAAAATTCTTAGCTCCCATAGTGGGTGTGTTACAAGGTGTTCACAAAAAAACATATATATGGCCCGATGTTGACAAAATACATCAAGGACCTTATCAAATGCCTATATATCTTGAGATCCACCAAATTTGAATATGAAGTGACAACCTTCTTTAGATTGGTAACCATAGGTGTAGTCATCGGTCTACAATCCTCCATCCCGAATCAACTCAATATCTCCATTGCTGACTGTTGATGTTTAAAATTGCAACAATGAATACTGCTCGCAAATTATTGCCAAACTCTATTATTTGTTTATAATAATAATAATAAACTAGTTGGTGGGACCCCCTTGTAGACTAGTGACGCTATGCTGGATGTGTTGCACTTATATTTTTGTTTGATGTTATAATGATGCCAACATAGTCTTCTACAATTGATGATTCAAGTCATGGTTCTAATCATTATGGAGACATAAGATGATTGGTTTATTGTGGTATGACTAGATGGTTGATGGTCATCGCAAATTATGGTTGTACTATGGATAAAAGGATTATTATTACAGGTTCTGTTTTGACATTGCATTATATATCTATTGATTATTTCACATGTGATTTTTTACAAAAGGATGATATGGGAGCCTAACAAAAGGAAAAAAAGGACTATACTCAATCCCTAAGTTTATACATAAAATTGAATAAGGATGGGTGTATAGACTCTTGTTGCTAAACTTATGCACTTTGATTAAAGGTTGTGTGTGAGGCATATGTGATAACGTTATAGCATATGGTTATTGTTAAAAGATTTGACATGACTTAGGATGGCGCACGATGTAATGGAAATAGAAATGGGATATTGTTTGATTTAATGGTTAATGTTATGGTGGGTTGGATGGATTGTACGTTGAATTGATTGAGGCCAAGGAAGGAAGCAATGTGCATTTATTGCACGTCACTCAAACAACCCTCAAGCCTTACACCCTAGCCATACTTGCATTTGGTTTTTCGCTCTGGTGGTTGTTGATGCTCTATGATTTTTGGTTGTGAAAGAAGGAAATAGTATAACTCTTCCCCTCAAGCAAGATTTCCAGGTATGGTTCCTTTATTTTCCATCCATGATGATTCGTTTGTGTTATGAATAAATTTTGACTCATAATTGCTTGAGGTTTGTGTTTTTCTTAAGTTTTCGACTGTGTATCAGTGATGTGCTTTTGGTTTCTTCTATGAATACTCTAGACTGTTGGTGTTTTAAAGACAAGGAATGGATATTCTTGCTGTGTGTAGCATATGCATTGGTTTATTGGTTAAGAACATGTTCAGTCAGCTTGGGGTTTTTTTTCTGGTTCTCCGTGGAAAATTGTGATTATGTTTTAGAAAGCTCTTAGTTTTTGGCGCATTGGGTTTACAACCAGTCTTGGTGTTAAGTTTGACACTCCTTTTCGTCTCTATGGTTGATATGTTTCACTTCACTGGGTTTCAATATGAGTTGTTAAGAGTTGGACTGTGCTTGCCATGTTTTGGCTGAGCCCCGAGGTCTCATTTGTCATGGTGTTTCCCTCATTATCACTGTGATGGAAAGCATTGCACAGTCGGGTTTGGTATCACCCAAAAATTTAATTGGAAGATTGTATCTATGTTTGGTTGGCCACTGGTTGTGCTCAATAATTCTGCTCACAATCTTGTTTAGAGTTTGTTTCTCTCGTTCTCCATTGGAGGCAACTGATTGTCATGTTTTGGTAACCCTCATTGTCAAGATTTTGGTTAAAGGTTATGTGTTTTTGGTGAATATAAAATAAAGGGAGTGGGATATATGTGTCTTCAAAGACTATTACTTGATTGAGCCATCTGTTGTTACCTCTTTGTGATCACTTTTAAAAAAAAAGGGGCACGATTTATCTACGTCCTGAAAGAATTATTCATTTGATCGAGCTATTTGTTCTTACTTCCATTTTTTGTGTTAAACCCTAAACATGATATTAGTCTCATCAAGGTTAAAAGAGACACCTGTGTGTGCTTGGTTTGTTGAGCATGACTTGGTTCTGTTTCTCTTCAGGAACTATTTCACTTTGTCTCTTGTTGGGCATTTCTTTTAAAAGAAGTTTGTACATGTTTAATTTAAGAAAATATTTGGCTCAAAGTTGCATGTTATTGGTTGAATGATATTTTGAAAAATTCTTGTGTTGATTAAACACCCGTGTGTGATTGAATTGGGGCATGATTATGAGTTTTAATTCCCAGTGGATTATGTCGAACAATTTTTTGGAAAGTCGACAGATGGTGGTTAATACTGGACCTATTCTTATTTGATTTTAAGGAATAAATATTGGATGTGGATGGCTGGAATCACTTTACATATTTCTATTTGGTTTTAAAAGGAAAGGGATTTATCATTGGAATATGAATGACTGTGGCTCAACAAATTATTATGTTATCATAAAATAGCAATGTTGTTATCGTGAATGTTATTATGGATATTGTATAGATGCAAGGGATGCTATAATTTAGTACTTTGGGCATATGAATTGTTTTGTTTGAAGTCAAAAAGCATTCTATAAATGACGGCGTGACACTCCTACATACCCCGCAGGGTCTCTGCGCCTGACCTCCCGGTCTTTAAGGATCGTTCAAAGTTCACCTTTTGAGCCGGAGCGGCTCTTTGGATTCCTCCATGGAATCTCTCTTCAAAAACTTGATCCACAGGTCCTTTCTTCGCCCTGTCACGACCTCTACATGCACCTGTGACTTTTCTCGATCTTAATTTCGGGGTTTTTGGGGTCTTGACCTTTTCTGCTGTCAAGAGTTATTGTACTCTCGAATCCCCGATCATCGATGATCTCTTTGCCCAGCCTTAGCCCCTCCTGGTTATGCCCTCTAGTCCATGTGACCACCCTCCATAAGACCACAACCTTATATCCTCCTATCGGGGTTTTGGGTTTCAGTTTCCCGATTCTCTCCAATCCCCATTAGCCCTCTAGGCTAAACTCTTGGCCCATGTGACCCTTAACTCACAAGACCGCAGCCTTGTCCCCCATCGGGGTTTCAGAACTTTCAATGCCAAAATGAAAACTTCCTCAGGATTCACGATCCTCCGATTTCCCGACGCGATTTTACTTCAGCTAGCCCTCCTGGCTCAGCCCCTGGTCCACGCGACCATTACCCCGTGACCACAACCTTACCCCTCGTCGGGGTTTCGGGGTTTCCAATGCCTAAATGCATATACCCGCGGGATTCCTGACTCCTCGAATCCCGACTGGCTGACAGTTGCCCCCCACACAACGAAGCTCTCCCCCTTCTCTAATCTACTGACAGCTAGCTCCCACTCAACGGAGCTTTCCACCTTTCTGAGATGTTGACAGCTGGCTCCCACTCATCGGGGTTTCGTGGTTTTCGATTCCAAAATGCCAAAACCACTTGTCTATGGGAGCCCCAATATCCCAATGGCCCAAACACCGATCAACAACTTCATGTTGGGACTTTCCTCCGATGGCGCCGATTTCTTCCACGCATCCCCTCTGATGGATGGTCCCGATTTCTCCGGGGTTTCGAGACTTGTGATGTCTCGATTCCTTCGACCTCAGGAACTCCGATTTCCCGATGCCGAATACCAACAATCACTCGATCTCCGCTACGTGTCTCCGCCAACGGATGAACCAGATCTTCCCGACGTTTCGAGACTTGAGGTGTCTCGATTTTCTTGTCCTCAAGAATCCCGATTTTCCGATGACTGCTATCCCGATGGCTACACCTCTTGTCGGGATTTTCTCCTCCTATTCACGAGGACTTAACTCCCTTGCAACTCCTGCATATCCGACGGCTGTGGATTATCTTCCCCAGATCTAATGGCACAAATCCATTCTCCTTCCCTGCGCTCCTCCAGAGGCTAAAATCTGATCATCTTCTCCCGATCCAACGACTGATGGGTATCCGAGTGAGATCTGATGGCTGACGGTCTCCTCCTTCTGTAGGCTCCTCCTGGATGTAAAAACCAACAGTCCAAATCTCTTTCCTCCGCCGATCCGACGACTGCTATGCTCCCTCCTGAGCTTCTGCACTTTCTTCCGAGACTTGGAAGAATTTCCAGTTCCCAAAGGCCTCAACCTTTGTTCTCCTTTTCCTCTGTGAGCTCTTCAAATTTGAACCTCATCACGCATATGAAACGCTAACTCCTCCTGAGCTTTCTTCCTTCAAATCCTCAAAGGATTCTTTTGACTTCTGCGCCTCTGCAGAGTCTTCTCATGCACACGCTGGTGCTATCTCTTCTGAGCTTCTGCAACCACTCAGACCCCTAAGGGATTTTTTATTTCTTCTCCCACAGATGGAGAATATAGTGCCTTCCTGGTTTCCTGCTCAAGCAACCTCTTGCTGAGTCTTTCTGGGTGTTCAACAACCCAGTGAAGATCCCTCAGTGGATACTTCCTCCAGCTCTAGAACTCAAAGAGTTCTCTTCTCCTGTGCCTACCTGCACACAGTCTCAATGCCCACCTAGCAGAGTTTCTCTTTCACAGAATGTTCAACAATTTTGTCTTCCTGTGCACCTATGCACTTGCTCGATGCCCTCCTGGAAGAGCTCTCAGAATCCTCAGTGATTCTGCTTCCTTTGAACTCACATCAGAGTTCCTTATTCAATGCACTCTTAGCACCTACTTAATGCCCACCTGGCAGAGCTTCACATAATCCTCAATGATTCTGGTTCTCCCTTCTGAACTCACAACAGAGTTCCTCCAACTGCACCTTGTGCCTGTTCTCAATGCCCACTTGGTAGAGCTCTACAAAATTCACAACAGAATTCTGTCTGCAACTATGTCTCTCATACACAACCTTGCCTCAAAGTTATTCAGGAACCTCAAAGGTCTTCCTCCTGAGTTATTGATTTCAGCTCTTATGCCTCATCACGCCTTTGTATGAACCCCACAGTGTTCAGAAGTGCATCCTCTGTGCATGGCTCTCAGAACCCGCAACGTTTTGCAACACCCTCCTGGTGTGAAGCCTCAAAGACCTTCATATGAAATCACACAAATTCCCTGCAAATGAAAATCTAACACACATACATTCACAGCATATGAAATAACACACACAGACATCCATATAACACAGAACATGTGCAAGAAAAACTGTTTCTGTATTAAATTAAAATTGGCAAATGCCTGCATTTACAAACGTGTTCTCTCTCTCTCTCTCTGGCTCTTCTCAACCTCCCTCTCTTTTCTTTTTCTCTCTCTCTCTCAAAATGAGATATGAAAATCTCTTTTACCCGAGGGGGCTCTTAGAGAGCTTCCCTCCAGATCTACCTACCCTATTCAATTACATTGAATGGGCTGTCTAGTTTGCTATCAGATCTAGATCTCAGCCATTACACACATTAAAGGCCGATCTACCTAATGCCTGCACAAAGGCACGACTCTACAACTCACTAGCTTAAAACATTAATTACATTCAATTTCAAATTCAAATGAGGCTGCACCTCTCTCTTTAGCTTTGAATGCATACGCTCGGCGTGGTTGGTTGGCTGGCTGGCTGACGTGGAGAGATGCTCCTGCATCAATAAAGAAGTGAAAATTAAATGGTTTTGGTTTTAAAAGTGAATTCTTATTGGATTATGAGGTATGGACATAGTTATGGTTGTTGTTTGATTTGATTTATTTTTATGAACAATATCCATATTTTATTCCCTCTTATACTAACACTTTTCTCTAATTATACCCCCCTCATAATCCCAATTTCATTTTTACACGCTCCATTCTATAAAATAAATTAAAATCTTTGTATAATAGTGACAAAAGATATGACACAAAAATAGGTGGAAACTGATATTTTTGGTATTGATTTCATAGTTAAATTATTTAATGAATTGTTGAGAAGTACTCGTGTATTCGTTCCCTATCATGCTATCACTTTTTTTCTCATTAAAATCACTCCATATGTCCCATGAACCCTATCCACCCCCTTCTCACTCGACAATTATTAAATAATTTATTATGGATTGATTTGCATGGATCTCATGTCAATTTCTGATCCAAACTTTGTTTCATGCGAACAAAATGTCATGTATGGTCTGTCAAGGGATAATTACTAATGAATTTTTTCATACATTATGAGTTTCTTTAGCAGGGGTAGCCATGGTATAAATAATAGAGGAAGAGGTAACTTGAAAAAAGGGCCTAGAAGGCCTAGATTCTCAATTCATTTTGATGTTGAGCCCCGAGAGTTGAACCAAATGTTTCAATATGGGTTCTTCAACTAAATTGGGCAAGGGATAATTCAACCCCAACCAGAGAGACCTCCCTTCCAGCCTCAAAAAATCCCTGGTATTCCTGTGCCTCCTCATGTATCATTGCAACCAGAAGTCCTTGCGAATGATGGATGGAAAGAGAGTGTCAATTCGTCAGTCTCTCACCGTCGTGGTTGGCCCAATTTGTCATTACCCCCTCCACCACCTTTAAATCCTAATGTTCAAATTTACCCTATACATTCACCTGTTCAATCCTCTCATGCTAGAAAACAGATTAAAACCGATGTTCCCCATGTGAAATATAAAGTTAAATCTACTGCCCCCCCTTCCTCTCCTTCAAATGACTCTTCAAAATTAGTGTCCTCCTGTATGCATCTGAAGGACGATTGTTCCCATGTTATTAGTGAGATTAATCCTCAAGGTTTGAATTATCCAAAGGCTACTTCTAGGAAGTCCAAAGGGGACAACCGTGATAGAAGAAAGATTGCCTCTCAAAGTGGCAAGTATGGATTTTAATTTATGTGTTTTATGATTAAGTTGTTAAAGACAATGGTCTGCAGAAATTTTTGGACAAGAAGTTATTTTTTTGGATAATGTGGATATTTACGTATTTTTGGATATGGTTTGAATTATTTTTGATATTTAATATTCAAATTTTGGAAGTATTTATGGGAGCTACAAGGAGACATGTGTTTAAATGATTATCTAATTGTGTTTATTTTTGTAAAGAATAAAAGAAGGGAGTCACAAGGGGTCCCACCTACTTAGTTATTATTAAATAAAGATCCTTAACTATTATTATTATTATTATTATTATTTATCCTAAACTAAAATTAGTTAAGTTAAACTAACTTAACTAAAGAAAGTAGTTGAACTACTTCAACTTATTTGGAATGCATAAAATCCAAATGAGAAGGAAGAACAAGGGGAGAAAGCAATACTAAGGTTTGCTCTTTTGTTTTCATGAGATAGTTTCAGTTTTCATTCATTCTTGAGTTCATTCAGAGCCTAATTCTCTTTTTGACAACAAGGTCCTATTGTAGATAGCAAGGATCAGAACTGAACCAAATCATTCAGATGCTTGTTTTAGAGGTGTTGATCTATCTTTGATATTCCGTGTATACTTATTTGTTTATGGATTAATTTTCATAGCTGATAAAGGATATTGTGCATAGTCAAATTGGAAGTAGTCCGTGGCAAGCTAATCCAGATTATAAAGTTCAGTTTTTACTTCTTGTCAGAGTCCTTTTGTATGGTTTTCATTGGGGATCTCTAAATTAGACTTTGTTCCATGCCCTCACAGGGATTTTGTAAAGAGAAATATACTTTTGATTTCTTGGAATGAAATAAAGAAGACTGCTATTCTATCTCATTTGTGTGTATCAGTGACTTGGTTACTTTTTCCTTTTGATCTCCACATTTACTTTTGTAATCTGTATATTTTCATAAAATTATATAATTTTTTTTATGTTATTTTGCAACATTCTTTTCATAAGAAAATCAAACTAAACCCTTGTAATTAATACTTGTGGATTCGAAATTTTTTTTTGAGGCTATAAAACATAGGGTGATATTCCTGACTATCTTGTCTTAGTCAGACAAGATTCAAAAATGCTTGAGTAAGATAATTCATATCTTTTCCTCAACACGTACTTCCCTTGACCAAGGAAGATCTCTCATGATACATACCCTAATCCAAAGAAATAATGCATCAATCCAATGTCCTTCATCTCAAATTCTGTAGCTAAATCTTCTTTTCACCCCGCAATAATCTTCTCTACACCTATGAGAAACAAATAATCTACGTACAATACCAAGATGAGTGGAACAACACCAAAAATTATGAATTACAAGTTAGGATCTGCCTCACTCTTGGTAAATCCCATACTCTATAAGTATCCATTAATCCTGGAATACCATGCCCCGGGTGCCTGTTTGAGTATGTACAAGGCTTTCTTAATCCTACACACATGAGAATCCCTCCCATGTACCTCAAATCCATAAGGTTTCTCTATATATACTTCCTCCTTAATGATCTCATTGAGGATAGTTGTATTCACATCCATCTGATGAATCCTCCACCTCATAACTGAAGCAATGGAAATAATAACTTGAATAGAGGATTACTTGGCGATTGGAGAAAATATATCCTTGTAGTCCACTCTCTCTTTCTAGGAGAACCCTCTCACCATGAACCTCACTATGAAATTCTTGATGCCACCATCAAAAACATGCTTGATATTGTAGAGAAAGCTGGAATTCACAATTAAATTCCCCTTCGGTCTCGACACTATGTCCCAAACATCATTACTCATGATAGAGGTGTACTCCTCCACCATGGCATCTCTCCAAACCTATTTATCTTCCGCTTCGTTAAAATTAAAAGGCTCAGTATCAATGATGCTAACCATAAGAACCATATAGTTTAGAAACTTCCTTGGAGGCCTAAGCTCTCTGAATGCACTCCTAGGAGACTCACCAACATACCTCAATGTCTACAATAGCCACATGAGTATCTTAACAGAACTGGAAGGGGATAACTCCTCCTCCCCACCTAAATTCTCACTCCCCGAACTAGAATTTGTTGAATATTGTTCATCCTTTGGAGCTTGTTGCTCCTCATCCTCTTTCAATCATGATGACTCATGAGATATCCTAGATGAAAATTTATCCTTGAAATTAACATATGTGCTCACAATTGTCTTCCTTTATGTTGGTATGAAGATCCTGTAGGCTTGGAGGTCTTGTTGTACCCCATAATTATACCCTTCTGTCATGAAGGATCCAATTTCATCCTCTTCTTCACAGGCACATGGATGTAGATTGGACAATCAAATATCCTCAAATGTCCTATCTTTGAATTCACTCCTAAAAATGCCGCCTCCAGAGCCTTGTCCCCTAATATCCTATGAGGACTCTTGTTCTGCATATACTACCATGTTACATGCCTCTTCCCAAAGAAGCATAGGCAACTACTGGTCATGTATCATAGCCCTAGATGAACCGATGATGGAACAATTATTTCTCTCTGCAACCCCATTCTGTTGAGGATTGTATGAGTATGTCATATACCTCTTGATCTCTACCTCCTTGCATAAATCCTTGAATTTATTGGAGGTGTACTCTCCCCCATTATATTACCTTAAGACCTTGATATTATTTCTTGTTTGGTTCTCCACTTGAGCCTTGAAATCTTGAAATTGATAGAAGACCTCATCGTTGGTGTTCATAAAGAAGAGCCAGGTTTTCCTAGAAAATTCATCTCACATTTGAATGTATAAGATCCAAGATCTGCTTGGACCTACTCTCATTACTTGGAAAAGCAGCCTTGGAATTATTTCCAAGTGCATACCCTCTGCACATGGCTCACTGCTCAATATTGAAATTTGGAAGACCTGTAACAATTCCCCTCAGAATCAACAATTCCCTATAGTGTAGGTGCCCCAACCTCACGTGTCATAACTCACATAGGATGTCACTATCATGTACCAAATCCTGAATAGGATTACCCTGCAACCTTTATAAATTTGCCTCTCTAACCCCAATGACCACTACTATGTCCATGCTTTCTTTATCTCAATGGATGAGTAATTGAACTCTTTTAAAAGTAACAAAAAAACCCATGCCATCCATAACTGAGACTGAGATCAAGTTATTCTTTAGTTCTAGTATGTAAAGCACATTTGTGGAATCAAATGAACCTCTTGAATAAAGATGGAACATAATTGTTCCCTCTCCCTTCATTGTGTACTTGGAATCATCACCAAGATACACATGAAACTTTGAGTCCCTCTCCATAAGAATACTAAATATATCCCATTATTTTTTCATATGACGAGATGCACCATTGTCCAAGGACCACACACTCCTGGTAGTTGTGCTGGTAGAAAGGTAAGAAACTAGTGATAAATCATTCTCAAAATTTGCTGCAAAATCATCTAGTTGGGTCTCTGCTGATGTTGATGTTTGTGTATTTCCTCTTCCCTTATTCCTCTCTGCATACTAATATGAATAATTTCCACTCTTAGGACATGAGAAGCACTTTATTTTACTAAATCCCTTCTTCTTCCCCAGTTGCGATGTTCCTCCATCAATGTTACCCTTACTATTGGAACCCTTTACTTTTCCCTTCCTTGTATTATTGGAAAGGGATAGGTTCTCATCATTACTTCCTTGCTTCCTTATTTTAGACTTCTCCCAAGTATATTCCTAGATGAAATCATCCCAAATCCTCTTCTAATCTAGGAGTTTTTCCCTAGCACAGATTCCCTTGACAAATGATTCCCAAGAATTGGGAAAACCATTCAATGCCACATTAACGAGATCTACATCATCCAATTTACCCCATATAGCGGCAAGATGATAACATACTTTCGTGATCCTCATGAAATATTTGGTAACATTGTCAGATCTAGACATCTGCACATATATGTGTTTATTTCTTAATACCATCTTCCTATTCATGTTACTGCTATGGAATAATCCTACTAGGGAATCAAACATGTCTTTGGCCTTCTTATTCTTATATGAGTGAGGAATTAGATGATCCTTCATTGAATCCAAGATAACCATCTCAAATTTTATCTCCTTCTTCTTGTGAGCTTCCAAAGATACCAGATCTGTCACTGGAACAACTACTTTGTTCACTAACTCCCAAAGGTCATACTCATTCAAGGCCAAAGTCACTCTTTCTTTCCAAGATAGGAAGTTGGATGGTCCATCCAATCTGTCTTGAACTCTTAGACTTGATGATGCCATCCCTTAGACTTGATAAAATTCTATGGAATTAACCTACTATTGAAACTGCCCCTATACGACCTTGTACATGCTTGTCACCACTGAAACCCGTGTATGTATATGACTTTCCTTACTAAAAATTGTGTATATGCGACTATCTCCAATGAAACCTACATATGTACGTGAATATTCCATATGAAACATGCGTACAACTCCATATTATTGCAAAACCCTAGTTCTACCTCAATGTTGTTGTTTTCTTGAAATCCAACCCTTAATTTTTGGCTGTTGGTTATGGATCTTCTAAGATCTCCTTGTAGATATGATATATTTTCTATCACCTTCTATGGATTTGAGATATGGCTTCCTATCAGAATGACTTCTACGATACCATGTTGAAATCCTTACTCCGACACCTAGGTATCTTGTTTTCTAGTGATTTCCTTGTTGTAAATCAAATTAGCATCTCAGAAAACAACATACACTTGCTGGAATATTCAACTCAAATAAAGATAGCGAAATAAATACTGAAAACCAAAATATCAAACAAAATACAAAAATATGTTCTTCCCATGAACTAAGCTTATCATTCAAATAACTTCAAAGCTTACAAGGGCTTCCATACTTGGGAAAATGGCCCATGGAGAAATACAAAAAACTATAGACAATACCTGTAAACCTTAGCAACTCATTGTACAACCTTGACTTTTCATGTTTTCTAAGATGTATGCACCTTTCCTTAAGAAAACCCATGTATACCTACTTGTATACACTGAAACTTGTGTACACACACTCAAATATTGTACGACAACTTCGTATGGCACGAATCTACTGTCACAGATCCAATTTGTTGAAACCTACTTGTGACTACCTTTGTTCTTTCTTCTTCCTAACCTGATCTATAGATGGAATTCATTCTCCACTTATTCAAGATCTCCTTGAATCATAGTCCTCCGTGATCTGATTCTTTTGAGAAAAAGTCCTTCTCTGTTCTATATCAATGTATCAAGTGTCTCCTCCTTCACCCTTGACATGCTTTTATAAGATTGAGTTATGACTTAACCTTAATTTCCAAAGTGATTGACGATTGAGATTACTTCTCATATCACTTGATATCAATGAATATTATTCAATTCACTAATGATAATTAAAGCATTACTTTAAATAAAACTCAAAACACTAATAAAAACACTTTAATTTAATAATTTATTTAATTGAAGTAAAGGCTCAAGGTAGAATTCTTTGGACGACTTCCACATGTCTAGACACTTAGACCTGTGTGGAAGTAGCTGCCTAATGCTACAAACATCAATACCTGCATCTCCTCCTCCACGGGTCGCTCAAATTTCTCCAAGATACCATTATTTTCATCCATGTCGCCATAATAACTGGCGTCGATTCGCTTGTAAATCACATACCTAGACCCCCTCTTCTTTGCCTCGGGGGGCTTATTGAATAACTCTTTGACGCTAGGGAGGAATTTCCCAGCCTCACTTGTACAATTAGTTGTTGGAAGATTGTAACATGCCCTCTTCTAGTAATCAATTGTACAAGTGTAGCTGGGAAATTCCTCCCCGACTATCAAAGAGATATTCAATAATCCCCTCGAGGCGAAGAAGAGGAGGTCTAGGTATGTGATTTACAAGCGAATTGACGCCAATTATTATGGTGATAGGGATGACGAGAATGATATATTGGATAAAGTTGAGTGACCCACAGAGGAGGAGATGCAAGCTAGAGCATTGAGGGAGTGGTAGAGGATCGAGTCTATCTAGAGGGAGGCTAGGTTGATGATCAAGAGTGAGGAGGTCATTTCCATTAAGCTGGTCCTATTAAGGGAATATGAGGATGTGGCGGAAGAAATGGAGGAGCAGGAAAAGGGAAACCAACAACATAGAGAGCAAGAGTTTGTTTCCCATGTGACCCTTGGATGAGAAAGTGATCGAGCGGATGGTTTTGGAGAAGAAGAAACATGATATTCTTAGTAAGTACATGAGTGAGGATCTCATGGAGGAGCAGACCGAGGCTAAGGAAATGCTTAATATTTAAAGATAAGGCATGCTGACAAAGCTTATGGACCATCAATTGTTTTTCCAATTGTGCTTCTTAACTTATATTAAATATACAATATGGATCTTAGGTCATTCTTAAGGTTAACACAATTTTATAATTAAGACATCCACTAGGGTCCTTTCTTTTTGAACAGGGAAAAGGGGCACTAGGAAGCTCTGATCGTAGATCTTGGCAGTCTTAACTATGCCAAAGCAGGGGCTAATATGACATACTTGGAAGGGAATGAAGTTGATGTGCCCGGTGCCACCAACAAGGGCCTCGATTATAGATACTTCAAGGCTATGAAATTCATCCCCATCCTCAAAGAGATATTAGATAAGCCCCATTAAGGTGGAGAAGAGGAGGTTTAGGTATGAGATCTATAAACAAATTGACACTAATTCATATTATGGCTACAAGAATGACGAGGAAAATATATTGGTGAAATTCGAGTGACTCGTAGAGGAGGATATGCGAGGAAGAGCACTGAGGAAGTGGTAAAGGATCAAGTCCATGTGCTAAATTATGAGAGGCACCGAAGAGTGACCTATGTTTTTTCCTTCGCAAAGCAAAATATCCACAAAATTTAATTGTGGAGGTTTGCATATGTAGTTTGTGAATTAAATTGTTTTTCTTATGGTCGTTGTTGCTACTATTGTGCTCGGCATCATCGTCATATCTAATTCACATAAAATTCTTTTTAGGCACATATATATAGATAAAACAAATTTAAAATATAAAATACAAACACATATAACTAATTTATATTTATCAAAAACTAAAATTAGTTTCCATTTGCAAACGAAAAGTGAAAAAGTAACCAATGCTATAATATAAATTCATACGCACTGCTATCGATGCTCCATATTAGACATAAGACACCGGACAATGGTGTGTTAAATTTAACACACTAGTGCATCATTGTTAGTTGAGATTCAATATCTATTGCGGTACGTTGTTATATACAATGCATCGGTTAAGGGTTTTCATACAAAATGACATGTGATGCCATTTCACATATGAACTGTGTAACTTGGGGCGATTAGTTCTACAGAGTGCACCACTGTAGTATAATTTTTAGTGGTAAACCAAGCGGTGCGGTTGGTTATATGAAACACACTAATACTCTATGTTACTTCAAGCACTCGACACTTTTTAACAATGTGTCATCTTTTATGATGCACCTATAACGAGTGTGTTTTAAAAGATGCACCGGAGTAATAATTTTTTAAATATTTTTCCTAGTGCAACTCATTTAACCACACCGATGCATTTCAGTGAAAGTAACACACCAACGCTCCATTTTATCTTTGTATGCATTGATGCCAGTGTGTTTGTCTTATAACACATTGATAACGGGGCATCCCATATAATGAATCAATATGATAAATTTTTTTTTTCTCGTTGTGTTGTAGTACACAACACTGGTGTGTTGTACTTATTTGATGCATTGTGGAGTAAAAACATTGTTTCAAAGATTGGGCAGTGCATTCGATTAATATAACACATTGGTGTGTTTATCTCAATTGATACACTTCCTAGGATCTTAGTGGTTCTTACCATAAGATGCATTGCACTGATAATTTGTGAAAATTTGGCCTAATGCCATGCTCTTTACAACACTAGTGTGTTGTTTGGACCTAGGCACACTGACATGTTAATTTTTTTTATTGCAACTTAAGCAGTGTGATGTGATAATATAAACACACATGCACTACTATTGGAGCACCGATGTTTTGTTTAATGGTGCGTTATGTTTTCAAGAGCACCGGTTACAGGCCATCCACCGAGATGCCCCATAGGACTAGTGCATTTGGTTAACATAAACACACCACCACCCCATTTTTTATGGAATGTAAACATGACGGTGTGCTTTCACTAATCGACCGCACCAGTGTGATATAGTTTTCAGAGCACCGACATGATGTTTAGTAGTGGGTCATCTAGTATAATGCACTAATGTTGTTGGAACTATGGGCACTGCTCCATTATATTGATTTATTGAAAATTAAGTGATGCGACATGTTACTATGAATTCCCCGGTGCTAATGTGTTATTGAAGCACCACCATTTTATTTAGCGGTGCTTTGTGAGGCGTAGAGAATTGAATATGGAAGTCAAAGGAAATGCCCCACCATGCCAAATTGGTCAATATTTGTTCTGGTGTTGTTCTATTAATGACACTGATCACTGGTTTAAAATAGTTTCACCGTTGAGTTAAATTTTATGTTTTGTATTTTGAGCGGTGTGCTTGGTTAAATGGAATGCACCGGTGCTTTCGTGTTCAAAAAGCACAAGAATGTTGTTTACTAGGAATTACCTTTTATAACACATCAGATGTTAGGCATTAAACATGAAGAAATAGTTAAGTATGGTAAAATTTAGACACACCAGTTGCAGTTCTTACTATGAAGTTAGAACATGACGCACCAGGGCTATCCAAATTGAAACAACACACCGTGTGGAGTTGGATTTTTTTATTTTTTTTTAAAGTCCCAAATTTCAAGCTAAATTCAAATTTTAAATGGATGAAAATGCAAATGGGAAGGTAATAAACAAATTACCTAGACTCCTATGTCTCGAGGAGGCATGGTTCCACCGTTGAGAGGAAATGAAAATTCATGGTAATTTCCAAAAAAATGGAAATGTGTGGAATATACCTGTGGAACTATCCAACTCACTAAGGAGCATCAGAAACAAAGAATCCTTGAAAATAGAGTGAGCACAGGTGCTTGCTTGAGAGATTGGAAGCACAGGATGAGGTGTCACAATGAAAATCATTCTAGTAATTGTTTTTTTACCCTAATGCGGTGCGCCATCGAACAACTTTATGCACTGGTATGTAATATTAAATGGCACCGATGTGCTTTGATCAGTGATTGATATTTTTGTTTCAACTTATGATGGTGTGTTTTAACATGTACGCACTGGTGTCTATGTATTGTAAAGGAACAAAGAAAAAAATCTTCACAAAAACCTTTGACCGCCTGTGTTTTCTAACAACCTCCGCTATGAACAATGACGATGTTTTTGAACATTTAAGCATCGATGAAGTATATTTGAGGTGTGCACTAGTGCACATGTACCTTAAAGGAACACCAGTAAAAAAACCTCCAACAACTCGCCTCTGCTAAAAACCTCCGCTACAAACAACTAAGAGATAGATTTTTCAGGGAGGTTCCATAAAAACCTCTACAAGAAGGTGTTCTCCTTGTAGTGATATTAAAAATCAGAAAGATAATGCCAACATCACAATAGAAGACATACTAGAGTTCCTTAAAGACCCTATTAGACAATTTGATTGCACAATGGAGGTGGATGAACATTGCAAACTACATGTCTTTAGAATGGTGAACACATTTGTACCATACATTTATTTGTTGTCCTTATCAAATAGTTCATAGAGGTAAAGAGGATTTTCTTATATCATTTATCATGCATAGACAAATCTACTATAAGGAAATTAATTGGGACACTAGTGAGTGAGAAGGCAATTCTTCTCTAAAATAAATAAAGGGTGTGGAGAACTTTAGCATGCTTTATGTATAGTCCTCACACTTTGAATATCACCATTTCCCTATTTCTTTGAGCTAGATAAGTAATCTAATAAATGTAAATACTATGTAGAAGATCAAAGGAATGGAAATAATTGGATGTTTGAATTGTCAAAGAAGACAAAGAGTTAAGAACGTTGAACCACTTAAAATTCCTAAGTTTATTATATATAAATATATGAACTTCGCTTGGAGAAAGGGTCCTCAATTTTGGAAAACAAGCTATCTTGTAACTAATATTGAGGCATTATTAGCAATCCAATTTTAAAGCTGAAGATATTGTTTATGAAGACAAATTGTATTCATCTCATGAACGATGCCTTTAGTTTTACTATGAGTAGGTGATATCAATCTATTTATTTGCTCATACTCTTATCTTATAATTTTTGCTAACTTGGTAACATTACCTATTTTTGCAATAAATGTTACTCTAATTCATCTTTGGTAGTGTATGCAATAAATGTTACCACCTATTCATGCTTTTGGGTGTATCTAATATTATGTTTCAGTTCCTAATTTATTTTAAATTTCTCCGAATACTAGGATTTAATTTCTATAATTTAAATAGAAAACCACATAAAAATCACAATTCCCTAAAATGAATTTGGCAAAGTCTGTTGCAAATTGGAGGATTTGCTAATAAAGGGAGGGAATTGCATTTTGAGGATGTTATCTTGGCAGACATATGCACATTAGTGAGGGTTAAAATCTCATGTCAATATATGTGATGTGCCAATTAGAAGTATTCAAAGCATAAATTACAGGTATTACTCAATTCTATTGCTGAAAGAAATAGAATTGCAAACACAATAGACAATATGAACTTGAATATTATAAATTTATTGATATGGAGGCAAATTTCACTTGCCTCTTCGAGGGGGAAACCTCCAATAGAGTACATCTCATATTACAATTGATTTTCAAGACATCTTTTACAATGCTTCTACAAGTTTATATAGTACTTTCTACCCCCTAAGAACAATCTAGATAATGAACTTTCTAGTAGGTGGAACCTTTTAGTAAGCGTTCTTACAAAAATTGCATTCACACTACTACATGGGCCTTATTTACTAGTGATGGCCTCCATACATAGAAATACAAAGCAATTTATCTACTTATAGGGTTAGGGAGGTTAGGACCCTAACATTACCTATCCCTTAAAAAGTAGCCTTGTTCTCAAGGCTAGATATGTGGGAAGTGCCATAAAATGGTTTTTGGTTCCCAAGTGGCATCCTCTAGTTGTGTATCCTTCCATTGTATTAAAAATTCATGGATAGTGCGATGGAAGAGACAATGCTCTCGTTTGTCAAGGATGACCTCCTACTGCTACCAAATGAAAACTTCTTCATCTAATTCATAAAGAGTAGTTTTAAAATAAGAATTTTATCCAACCACTTTATTTAAGCAGTAGAAATGAAATATGTAATGAATATTAGAGTGGCTTGGAAGTTCTAATTTGTAAGCCATGGGCCCAAAATGATTGAGGATCTTATAGGGCCATGAAAATTTGGAGAAAGCTTATGGTGGTGGTATTATTTGAGGGAGGTATGCTTATATAATTGTAGATGAATGAAAACTTGATCCACTTCTTTAAAATGGTGTTTAGAACGATGCTAATTAGCCTGTTGTTTCATCCGATTCTGAGCCATGACCAGATGATCTTTGAGAGTGCAGAGAAATTTGGCCCAATATTTAAGGGTTTTTTTTTGACCTCTTGTACCTTGGAGACACTTGGTAAGTAGGATAATACTTATGGAGGATTTTGGCTATAGACCATCTCAAAGGGGGTCATGTGAGTGACACCATGATAAGTGGTATGATACCACCATTTTTCTAGGGGTAACCATTGAACCCATTGACATTGTCGCTTAGAAGTAAAGCACCTCAAATATGCTTCCAAACACTTGTTAC
The DNA here is from genome assembly GCA_000966675.3 of Picea glauca. Taxonomy (NCBI): domain Eukaryota; kingdom Viridiplantae; phylum Streptophyta; class Pinopsida; order Pinales; family Pinaceae; genus Picea; species Picea glauca. The sequence goes on along the minus strand of JZKD02S1599449.1, from coordinate 154,552 downwards.
ATATTTATCCTCACCATCAGTCTAGGGTTGATAGGTAGTGATAAGATGAAATTAAGTTCCCTAGATCCTGAACAATTATTTTCAAAATTTTCTAGTGAAATTTGGATCATGGTCTATGACAATAGTTTGTGGCATACCATGTAGTTTGAAGATGTTATTCATGAATACTTGAGAAACCATGGAATATTTAAAGGGGTGTTGGAGGGAACAAAAATGAGCATATTTTGAAAGGTGATCAACCACAACCATGATGATATATTTATTTCCAAAATTGAGTAACCCAAAAATCAATTCCATAGAAATGTTTGTCCATATAGAAGGAAAAATAGGTAAAGATTGTAATGCACATGGATCTTTCACTATTTCACCCTTGCCATTGGAAAATATCACATTCAACCACAAAAGTGTGGATTTACTTCTCACAACTTCCTAGAAGAATGAATGTTTGATCCATTCATATGTTTTATGAAATCCATAATGACTTGTTGTAGGTGATGCATGAAGTTCACATAGAAAAATTGATTTAAAATTGGTTTGCTCGAGAAAATACATATGCCATTTATTGTGGATCTCGTCATTGTGCCAAGTCTATCCTAAAGATTCATTAGAGTCATGTTGAAGTTATTGGATTAGGATATAAATATATTTATCTTTGAATCGTTCACTATGGAATTCATTCACCCAATCAACTACAATGAAGGAGAGTGAAAACAAGGACCCTTCCTCTTCATATTTCCTAGAGAGAGCATCAACTTCCACATTCTCCTTACCCTTCTTATAAATGATCTCATAATCATAGCCCAACATTTTGGTAACCCATTTATGTTGATCAGGGATGGAATCCTTTTCTCCAAAAATTATTTGAGGCTACAATCATCCATTTTAATATGGAAATATTGCCCCAAGAAATAGGGATGCTAGATATCCACAACATGCAAAATAAGAAACATTTATTTTTCATAAGTAGATTTTACAAAGTGTCTCACAATTGTTTTTGCTATTAAAGGCCAATGGTATACCTTCTTGCATGAGAAATATGCCTATGTTTTTTCTTGAGGAGGCATCATATTCCAAAACAAAAGTCTTAGTGATGTCAGGCATAACAAGTACTGGGGTTGTACACATAACATCCTTCAAATCTTGGAAGGCTTGAGTTATGGATACATTCCAAATGAAAACAATTTTCTTTAGTAAGGTAGTGAAGGGAGCATAAATTTTTCCATACTGCTACATGAACTTTATATAGTACCCTATTAGACCAAGAAAACCTCAAATTTTTTTAAGAGTCATAGGATGGGGCTAATCCTTCCATGCTTCAATTTTCTTTGGGTTTACTCATACAATATCCTTACTAAAAATATGGCCCAAATATTCTACTTCTGAAACATTAAAGGAGCATTTGGACCATTGGATAATGAGTTTATGATGACAAAGTATTTGTAAGATGTGATCCACATGGGTAACATGGGATTGCCAAGTTTTACTGTAGATGATAATGTCATAAAAAAATACAAGAAAAAAATGATGTATAAAGGGTTTAAAGATGTGATTCATGAGACTATGAAAGGTGGATGGTACATTACAAAGGCCAAAGGTCATCACCAAGAACTCATAATGGCCTTCGTGAGCATGAAAAACATTTTTTGGAATATCATCCTCCATCATACGAATTTGGTGATAGCCTGAACGAATATCAAGTTTGGTAAAAAAATGAGTTCCTTTAAGTTTGTCCAAAATACCATCAATGACTAGAATGGGAAACTTATCCCTGACAATGATTCTATTGAGAGTGAACAAATTGGGACATATGTGCCAAGTTACTTTATTTTTGAGTACCATGTGTTAGAAAAACAGGACTGCGGAGCAATATAATAAAACAAATGCGGAAACAAAACACAAAAGATACACAATAAAATAGAGACACATATTTATGTGGCTCACCTAGTGTGGGCTACGTCCACCAGAGAAATTTCCAGGTCCTTCCTTTATTATTATCCAACAAATGAAGGGATACAAACTACAACAAAACCCGCTGTAACTTCCTCTTCTTTCTCTCACAGTCTCAACTCTCAGAATACAATAATCGCCATAATTCATAGCCACAATACATTTCCCTCATAACAGAGGGTTTCCTTCTAGGGAAAAGAAACCTAACATAATGTCTACCATTATATTTGCGACCTTATAATGAACGGTCCAGATTTACAATGAAATTACAATATACATTTACAAGGCAATTTTTATTTCGGGGGATTTGCCCCCGAACCCCCATCGAGGGATGCTTCCCCTAAACTCCCATCGGGGGCCCACTTGCCCCCGAACCCCCCATCCAGGGGGATATCCCCCCTAGACCTCGCAGAGGAGGTACTCCCCTATGCACTCCCCCACGTGGAAGAGTGTACATATTTCTAGGGTGTAAAGTCTTCATGGGGTATAAACACGGCTGAAAGCAAGGACCTATGAATCAGGAAGATAATTATGCTCCACAACTAACACCATGACAATAGGGGAGGAATAAGAATTGGTAGTAGGGAAGTTGACACCTGCAACTGACAATTCTTAAACAATCTTTTCGATTTTAGTTTTTTGAACAAATGAGTTGGGATAAGGGTGGACATTTGGTGGAAGGATACCAGGTATGAGAGGAATATAATGATCATGTGCACCATAAGAGGGTGAGAGGCCTTGGGGGATTTTAAAAATTAATTGATGTTTGGATAAACTAACTTCATGTCGGGATGAATCATGGGTTATTTATTGATGTTTGGATAAACTAACTTCATATCGGGATGAATCATGGGTTATTTATTTATTGATGTTTGGATAAACTAACTTCATGTCAGGATGAATCATGGGTTATTAAGGGGTCTCAAAGGTTTGAATGACATGGAATTGGATGATAATTCTAGAATGTCCATTTTAAAGAGTTTTTCCATATGGTGCGAGCTGATGATATTGGGAGAAGTGGATTTGATTTCTTGAAAAGTATAACAACTCTATGCCTACTAGAAAATCAAGTATAAATTCTTGAAATCCATGGTGATGGGGCCCAGTGTGCATAACCATTCTACACCCAAAACAATGTATTAACCACCCATTTCAATTGGAAACATGTGGGATTTCAAAGAATAATCATCAATTTGAAGGTGCACATTTTCATAATCACCCCCACATTTCATGGAACCTCCATTAACAATCATGATTTGAAATTTGTTCATTGGATGCAAATAACTATGTGTCTCTTGGGAGACCCTATAGTGAATAAATTTATGGGTGCTACCACTATCAATTAAGATAATGACTTTATGATGCTTGATGTAGCTAATTAATTTGATGTTTTGGGGAGATGAAATACCAGTCAATGCATGTAGGGATGTTTGGGGTTCCACATCTGGTTGATCAGAGGGGGGAATGCCATCATTTGGTTGAGGCATGTGTTCTTGAGGGAGAGCATCACCATAATTTTTTTAATTGTCCTTTGAAATGGCCATAAAAAGTTTATTCTCCTTACATTTGTGCCTAGGAATATATTTTTCATTACAATATATCAAATTCCTTTAAGTTGACATTCGTCCATTTAAGCATGGGTTGATTTGTGGATCTTGAGAGGAGGAGAGGGAGGAGAGGGATTGGTGGGATGGGGAATAAAGAATGTTTTTTTAATTTGGGCATTGACAACCTATTGTGCTTCTCTGGCTCGTTAAGTGGCTTCAAGACAATTGGTAGGGAGAGCCATTGAGACCTAAACATATATTTCTTCCTTCAAACCACTAAGAAAACATTCTCAGAAGAAAGTATAGAACATGCCTTTGGTCTGGACAATTTTTTTTTGAATAGCAGAGATGTAGTATTCAACTATACCCAATTGTTTAAGCTTGGTCAAGTGGCCCAAATGATGAGTATTGGGTTCAAAACATTCATAAATATAAACTATAAATTGAGTCCAAGCAATATAACCTCTGTGGGAATTCTTACGCCAATGCCACCATTGCTAGTATTTAGGGTCTAAACAAGACACCCATTAGAAGTTTCATTAAGTCACCAATGATGCCATGTAGTTCAAAATAATGTTCCATTTGAGTGACCCAAATAGTGGGGTTGGAGCCATCAAATTTATTCACATCCACTTTAGGAAGGCACAGATCACAGACAAAGAGGTTAGAGTGAGCCCCCAAGAGATGGGACAATTCAACTCCCTCTTGGTGGAATGAAAGTTCCTTGAGTTGAGTTTCCTTGAATTCAATAAAAAATTTGGGATGAATGGTTAGGAAAATTTTCCAAATTGTTGAGATTGCCATTAACTATAGAAAATTTTTGATCGGTAATAGCTTGAGCATGCTCAAATTTTCTTTGCAACTCATCACACAAATTTTCCAAGTTAGCAATGTGATTTCCATAATATTGGTTTTGGGTGGCCATCTGGATGGGTGCACAAGAAAAAAGGTTATTGGGGGGTGGGACTATATAGGTGAAATTTAATGGGGCTATCAATTCCACACAAAAAGACTTACTAGAGAGTTATACCAATGTGATCAGTGCAACTTTCTGGGTGTATTCAGATAGATAACTAGAAATGGGGTGAGCAGGTCCACAAAATAAGGATGATGGGAGAGGGGGACCACTGCAATTAGTGTGACACAAGGAGTTTATTGAGATAGGTCCCAAATAAGGGTGTCGGTGGGACCACTTTATACTCTCTTTTTTAAATTCTGTAGAGGTATACTCTCAACTGAAGAATACTAGGATGACATAATGCTAAAATTATTAATATTGAATATTATGTAGGAATTTGTTTTACTGGAAGCAAAAAACAAGATTTCCAATGAATGAAGTTCAAGATTTCAACACAACCCGTTGTTTTATAAGTTTTTTGGATTGACAACAAGGAGTAGGGATTCAATGGTCCTAAGGACAAGGGAGTTCCCTGTGCTATAGATCTTTGATATACTAGTAGGGTCCAACAATAATACTCATCCCAATATCTCATGGCTCTATCTAAGGAGGCTCAACTATACCATTATTCGTACTACTTGATTACCAAGGTATTAGAGAGTAACCTCCTAAGTGTTGTTCTCAGTGTCACTATAGAAGTTATATAATTGAGAAATGGATCTAATATTGGTTTTAGTACACCTACACGACTTTCAATATACTCAATGCTACGTGGAAGTGATATTTCGTATACAAGTGATGTCCTATGTGGTACTACTCGAAGGGATACCAAAAAGGGTTACAAGTGTTCCCAACTAGGTGAAAAATCTTATAATTCCCACATGTATGCATCCCCAACCATAGATTTACTCGTTGAACGATAGATCATTGTGTTATTTATAGATTCCAGAACACATCTCTAGCCTAAAATAAATTGCTCTAAAATTGTACCAAGAAAGTGCTCTAATACCACTTGTGATGTGCTAATTAGAAGTATTCAGAGTAGAAATTACATGTATTATTCAAATCTATTTTGGAAAGAAATAGAATTGAAAATACAATAGACAATATGAACCAAAATATTGTACCTGTATTGATATGGAAACAATATTCACTTGCCTCTTCGAGGGGGTAACCTCCAATAGAGTAGAGCTAAAATTACAAATGATTCCCAAAAAATCTATTAAAATGATTGTACATATTTCTATAGTACTTTATTTCCCCTAAGAACATTCTAGATAAGGAAATTTATAGTAGGGAGAACCTTGTAGTAAGCCTTCTTACAATAATTGCGTTCACACTACTACAATGGCCTTATTTACTAGTGATGGCCTCCATACATAGCAATTCATAGTAATCTATCTACGTAAAGGGGTTAGGGATGTTATGACCCTAAAAATATAGTGCAATGCTTGGCTTAGTGATGGATATAATGCATCCATTATCTTTCCAATTTACAACTTATTCAATTTGTCCCATTCTATGAATTAGTCATAATATCTTTCCTTGGATGGATGTAAAGAAAGAGCATTTGATGTTGAATTTTATAGTTCATGGAAAACATCAAGGCAATTTCATGGATGTTTACTTGGAACTTTTCATAGAGGATATGTTGTTGGTATGGAATGGAATTCAAATGTATGATATTACATGAAATTTATGTGGAAGGTTAGTTGTGATGTATGGTGTAATTTGTTGGACTACCCATGACTCTCTAGATCTCATAGCATGCTTATGTATTTCAACAATTCAAATCTTATGAAATAATTCAAATCATTTTAATAAATTAATTAGACTTTTTTGTACATCAATAATTTATGGTATAGTCATTTTGGTATATCATTTATATTTATAGCCTCTAATGCCTCCTTCCTTCTCCTATTGTATCACCTTTATAAATCCTTGAATCCCATCCTCAGTTGTTTTTAATGGGGGATGTTAGGATATTTATACTCTTAGGAGTTAAGTTAATATCAAATTGAGATACTGTGTCTTTAGGTAAAGTGTGTTTCTTAATTGCATTAATATGTATTTGTAGTTATGTAATTTAACAATCATGATATGTTTTAGACATAAAGTAATCTAATGGTTCATATTCTCTTTGATAGTAATAACTATATTGATTTGTGGCTTAACACCTGATTAATGGTCTGTGATCTCTATTTAAATAACACGGAGGGTCATTTACTAATGATCATTGTGAGAAAATCACAAACATTTTTTTTTATGTGGTTGAAAGCCTCAAAGAGGAAAACAATCCATGGTCCCAAACAACATGGCCACTTGAGGCAATATACTATTGCAAAAGGGAAAAACATTACATACATGTTTTTCACAATTGATCATTAACAAATGACCCTCCATGATCTTTAAATAGAGATCATGGACAAATTGGGTGTTAATCCACAAATCAATATAGCCATTAGTATTGAGGAGAATATGAACTATTGGATCACTTTATGTATAGAACATATCATGATTGTTAGACTACATAACTACAAATGCATACTAATGCAACTAAGGAAATGCGCTAAAGAAACACACTTTACCTAAAGACACATTATCTCAAGTTGATCCTAACTTAACTCGTAAGTGTGTAAATCTCCTAACAATATCTTTATTATAGTTTAGGCCTAAAGAAAAAAGATTGTTTGCTTGTCCATGTTGTCTAAGGACATTTTTTGAGGGTGTTCTACATATTTTCATAAGTGTACATGTTTATGAAGGATATAGGAGAGTAAATTTGCATGTAGAGAACCATTTTCATCAATTGAAGAGAAATTTTAATGGGTGGGTAAGGAAAGACCCCCTGCTCATAACATGACACCAATATATTGGGGAATTTTTTTTTCCAGAATGCAATGGCGATGTTGAAACTATTGAGCATCCAAATGACATCAAAATTACTCAATATTACATGCCAAAAATCATGAATCAAGATGATCTCCCATGTTGGGAAGAACTTTTAGTTTGACATTTAATGGATTAAAATAACATGTAGGAAACATTTGATAAGAAAGCCCAAGATTCTTATCCTCTGAAACCATTAATATGGAAGATATTTGTTGATGATACTAATGTACTTTGGACCCATGAGAAAGATAAGATAGATAAATTCTTCCAACATCTGAATGATATTTCAAAGGATATAAAATTCACAATGGAACTTGAAGAAAATGGTAGCATTCCATTTCTAGACGTACTAATCAACATGAAAGAAGATGGGAACATTGGACATATGATCTATAGAAAAAAGACCCACATAGAAAACTATCTTCATGCAAGCTCCCATCATCACCCCACCCAAAATTTAGGGGTTCTCAAAACTTTAGCCACAAGGTCCATAAGAATCTCTCATGAAGAGCACCTAGAGCACGAGAAATATCACCTATCCAAAGTCTTCAAGAGCATATGTTACAAGGACAAAGACATTAAGAATGTGATAAGGAAATCCCTAGAAAGAGCAAGTAATAGACCTCATTCCCCGAACAACTAGACCCTTGGTATGAATTCCTACCTTCCTTACATCCAAGGAGTAATTGATAGGATTGCAAAAGTCTTGAGAAAAAAAGAGATTAGGACCTCTTTCAAACCACCTAAAACCATCAAAAATAAATTGAGATATGTTAAAGACAAGCTTGACCATCACAAATGTAAAGGAGTATACAAAATAGAGTGTTCATGTGGTAAATGCTACATCGGAGAAACTGGATTCTCCTTTCAGATTAGAATTAAAGAGTATGGAGCTAACATCAAGAATGAACGTACTCGCTCCTCATCATTAGCTGAGCACACTCTTTAAACCAAACACCACATGCTCTTAGAAGACACCAAAATTCTAGCAAAGGAAGAACACCTCTTTAAATGACGAATTAGGGAAGCAATTGAAATCATTAAGCATCCCAACAACCTAAACATATAAAATGGTCTAGAAATCAGTGAAAGTTGGATCCCTTTGATCCACGACAGAAGGAATAGGTAAGAATATTTAGATTTGTTTTGGTTTCCCATGTTTCTCTTTGTCCTTTTGTTGTTTGTTGTTTGATAGTTGTAGTCACTTCTCTCTTAATCCTTCTATATATTTAATCCCTCCTTAGTTCCTTCTTTCTACCTTCATAGATTCACTTTTAATATTAATAGTATATTTTTTCTTAATACCTAATAATATCCTAAATAATTATATTAATTCTCCCTTAATTTCTATTAATAATTTTAATAGTATATTTTTTCTTAATACCTAATAATATCCTAAATAATTATATTAATTCTCCCTTAAGTTCTATTAATAATTTTAATTTCCTCATATTATTATTTAGTATGGATAACCACATTATAATTTTAACATTATTAAAACTAACACTATTAAAATCCTTAATACTAATACCAATTTTTAGTAATAGCGACTATAACTTATAATACTATTATTAATATATTATTCAAGAATTTTATCCTTAATACTAGTAATATCTTATTACATATTAAATGATTAATGAATCTATTACTAAAAAAAGCAACGTTATTTTTCCCTAAGATTAATACTAATATTTTATTATTATTATTAGTCTATTATTTAGTAATATTTAGTATTATTAAATCTCTTAAGAGTATCTATGACCTACCCTAATCCAACTAACACTATTAAACTTTAAACATCAACATTAATATTATCATTAATAGATCACATCTTAATAATATTTATTGATGGTTAAACCTTAATAATATTTATTGATTGTTAAATCTTAATATTAATTATAATTTTAAGGTTTTTAGACACCCAACTCTTAGGTTTCCTTCCTCTTTTAGTATTTATTACTGCTCATCTCATTGTTTTACTCAGATTTATTGTTTTGAAGATAAATCTTGATATAGATTTGAAATGTTGACAAACAAACGAAAATATTATGGTTTCTCCAAATATCTCTAAAAATAACTCTCACCACATAAATCTTACCAATCAATACACATTCTTAAAAATGCGTTATATTCTCTTTGGAAACCCATTACTTCCACCAAGAAAGACACAAATGCTTCTAGAATAAATTTAGCTATATCAAAAAGAAGATCTATAAGCAAAATAAATGATAAATGTATATAGACAAATAATTTATCCTCATGCACTATGGACATGATCGGTCTAAGGATCACTTAAATCTTATGAAGAAGGTGATTCATATAATTCAAAAAAAACAAGATACAACTCTTCATTGAGTAAAACATTTACTCTTGATGGTCACTTGACAAGTCTCAAGTCACACTTTTACCATAAGATTCCAACTACTAATGTGGTTGTGATATAATTTTTGATGAACATCCTTAATTTGTGATTTTCCCATTTTATTATTAGTACACTCTAACCATTTTTAAGATGAAAATGTTTAAGATCTCTCTCCAATAGCCATATTTGGATGAAATGTCTCACATCACATTTACGTTGTGGCATTGGACAATTATTTTCATTTGCGAGGTAATTGTG
>JZKD02S1599449.1:132363-142428 GCA_000966675.3 Picea glauca | reverse complement strand
CCTCATGTATGTGCCAACTCATCAACTACTTGTCTCAACCATGTACCCAACATGTACCTCAACCAAAATCCCTCATCAATATCATCATCCAAATATGATTTGTAACTCTTTAATACACTTGATGTATATGATCACATACCTGCAAACCTTCCTTAGCTTTTGTTGTTCTTGAGATTAAACTTAAGTCTCAAAGCACAATATCAGGCATTAGGAATTAAGGAATGATTTGTTTTAAGAGTGCTTTTTCTTCTGTTAGTTATGCAAGAATTTAAATCCTCAAATGAAATTAATAGTTGAAAAGAACATAGGTCGTGTTTCGTCTTCTGAGTCAATTAATCAAATTTAATGGTGATGGAGAAAATTACAAAAATATTAAACAAACAAAGGCATCAATGACATAAGAGTCTCACCTTGTTTATAGTAGAAGAAAGAGTAGAATGCACCCCTGAAAGGATATATGATATAGTGATCTAAATAGCTTGCAGGTCTTGTATTTGTTGATAGCAAATATAGAGGAAAAACTGCTAGCTTATCAAATAACTAAATGAAATATGATTACAGTAGATGTTGTACTAAATTGTAGTCATTCACTTATCAAGGGGTAACATAAAGAAAACTGGAAATATGAAATACAAGAAGAGCACATAACTCAAACTACACAAAATTTGGAATCCCTATCTGCGCTTGTATTAATACTCACAAAGGATGAGTTTTCTTAGTTACAATATGGAAAGAAGAAGCCTTTGTTCATTCTTCTAAATATGTATTTATACAAAAGGTTCTCAACCCTCAACGGTTGAAATTCTCCTTATTTCTAAAATAGTAAAGGTTACAAAAAGTGAAATTTGAAGCGCTTCACTTGCATCTCTTTTGTCTTTTCGTCATGCTGGCATAGGTGTTTTTCTTTCTTGTTGTCTAGCTCAGAAACAGATAATCTCTAATCATGATCTGTACAAATGATGTGTACAGATTACCTCATTGGTTCTCGGAGGTGCTGTTTTTTTCTCATTCGATACATTTAACACATTTGCTCACAAATTGTACCACCAACATGGAGGGTTCTGTTAAGTCATTTTCCTCAAAAGCATATAATTTATTTTCTAATTGAGGCAATCTATTTTCCATTCTCCTATCTTCTGAAGCTATAGACAGTAGTTGTAAACTGGGCTTCACTATCCATCTATTTATCTGAGTAATATCAATCTTCTTTAATTGTAATATTTCAGCCTGAGCCTCTTCCATGTTGGTCTTAATGTCAAGTTGATGCTTCGCTATATCAACTTGTCCTAATACTTCAGAGATACTATCTTTTTCGAGGCCTAATGACTCTTTGTCAAGTGAATGAAAAGCATCTTCACAAGCCTCCTTCACTTCTTTATCCATTCTTTTACTTTCAGCTATGTTAGCTTCCTAGGCCTTCAATATTATATCACCTCTGATTTTCTCCGAAACAAACAACCTAGAAACCATAGATACTCCTTCTCTTGCCAAAGACACAAATTCTTCTTGGAAATTGGTCCGAGTGGAAATAACCTTTCTCTCCTTTAAACAAATGTTATCTAAGGCTTGATTTACCACCTGAAAATGGTTTTGGATAGCTTCCACCTTATTGAAAAGGCTTCGCTGTGCTGATTTCAGTTCCTTATGTATCTCTAGAGTTTGGGTTTTGAAAGCTAATATATCCACTACTACTTTTTCAGTTAAGCTTACCTTTGCTTGCAGCTGCATGACTAATTCATCGTTTTTCTGTGACTTTTTCTGCATCTCATCAAGACTGGATTTGAACTGCTAGATTTCCTGTCTATCATTGGCTCTATTCTACTCAAAATCCTTGTTGATCTCACTCCTGACATTCTTTTCCACCGTTTTCACTTGATTTTGCAGTTGGCCTATCATCATATCTTTTTGCTTCAACTTCTCCTTCAGGTTGCTCACTGAAAACTGGTTTGCTGTCGCAAAAGCTCCCAACGAGCCTGCGACCTCTATGGCAAAGTCTTCTTCTTCTAGGGCCTACCCCTCTAATAACACCCTATGTCTTTTAACAACTGCGCCCTCCTTCTGATGTGCTTATCTCTTTACCACAACCCTTCTCTTCTTACTAAAGAAGAATTTCGAAGGAGGCATCTTTGCTACTGAAATATGTGTAAGGTCTCCTATGAATACAAATTCGGCCATCGGGTTCCCTCTACTGAACTATAGAGGTGTGACAGATTGGATAGGACTGCTTATCTCAGTGGATGTCTGCTTCTCAGCTGTGTCAGTTGTTGATTTACTCGATGTGGACTGTGGCTTTTCTTCTGTCTTCTTTATCAAGGTCTCAGTTTCCTCCAAATTTTCTCGAGCATCTTGTCCACTAGAGCTCCTTGTTTCTAACCCTTGGCTCTCCGTTTGTTGTGTGGTTGGAGGTTTTAGGGTTTCCCCTTGAAATACTTTGGGGAGGCTATTTCTTCGATGTTTCTGGAAATTAGAAAACTTGACCATTTTATCTGGTGTCATAGCTTGAATTTGATTCAAAACCTCTTGATAGGACTTCACTCCTTGGAATATTTCATCCTGAGGAGAATCTTCATGTTCATATCTTTTCAGATTTTAGTTGGCCATGTGGTTACCTATGATCTTCTACAGATCATGCTTCTTGAATTCAATATCAACCAATTTGACTTCTCCTGAGGCCGCGACCTCCACTTTTGAATGGCCTAAATCCAACAGAGAAAACATACCAATATCCAAGGGAAAAGATGGACATACCTTTTTCTGTACTGCTTTGAGCTCCTTACTAATCCCTCCAAGCACAGTTTGATGTGCTACTTCGCGGCACACCAATCGGTTTGGTAAAAATTTAGGCAGAGCATGTGAAGGAACTGAACAACCGAAAACCCTGATATAGGAGAAATTCTCCTCGATGTACCGGTTTGCTATCTTGCCCAGATTAGTCACAATTTTGTCAGAAATTCTAGGAGGTGGGTAACCATATATAGCGGTGTGCATCGGCACCACCACTCAGTTGCAGATTTCATAAAAGAAATCTTTCTCCTTGTCTTCCCAAAGCTTCAAATGATAAATATGTATGGGTTCAACACTATTTGGAGTCCAACTACAACCCATCAGCGAAAAAGGCGTCATAAAATAGACGACATCCATGATATAAGCCGAAATGAAAAATTGGGCCAGTTTCCCCTTGGCATTTAGTGAATGATATCCTGTAATATTTTTAACCAAATTGTCTGACAATATCCTGACCCAATCAAAAGAATAACCCTCGGCCACTGTGTGCATAATGGGCACCCACTGTAAAAAAAAATGGGTTGTGTCTTCTTTCCCGTAGAGTCTACACATCATCATTGCTATGTACATTATGTGAGGTTCTAATGAAGAAAATGTGTATACACCATGGGAGTCATCTTTGAACTTCTCGAGGCGAGAGTACCAGTCCTTGATTAAGTCGGGAAGGTTTTTTCCATATTGGGCACATTCCTTCTTGTCAAAATCTACTAAGAAACTGGCATTGTAAACGAAATTGGATATCAAAGACAAATTGCACATCACCTGTAGATGTTCTGGCCGGAAAGACCGAACTGCGACCTTTTTTGATTTGAAAATGGTTCTCGTAGGGATATCCACATTCTCCAATGCCCAACCGATCACATTGTTGTAAGGCAAGAGCCTAGGCATCGTTTCTATCTTATGTAGCTCTGATTGGGAAACAATTTTGTATTTGGTAGCTAGGTCCTCCGTCTCATCATCATCTGATTCGTCTATGCAATTGACCAATTCAAACTATATAATATTGAACACTTGCATCTAGGATTTGACAACCTCTATGCTTTTGGACGAGGTGTCGGAAAGGATCTTTGTGTTCTGGCTCGATCCTTCACCAGGTGCTTTAGTTTCTTTTCGAGGAGCCATGGTATCAAGGTCTCAGAGCTCTGTTATCTGTCACAAGAAATGCACAAAGTTTTTTACCTTGAAAACTTACTGGTTAGTGAAAACGCACAATGAAATTTGAAATTCAATATCCTTTTCCTTTAATTGCGTCGATTTTCCAATACTTATACTGATGAGGCATTTAATTTTCCTTAATGAAAAGATTTCAGTGGTGTTTTAAGATCTCACTTAGAATTATTGTTGTAAATCAATTATTAATGTCATTAATTTTCGGGAAAAGCACAGATGAAATTTGAATTTTTTCGAGTCATTATTTAGCGAAGGATTAATTATGTGATAATCATCGTTAATGCGTCAGTTAATCACACTTATCGTTAAGAAAATTTCGCGACTTCGGATATCGACATATCCTATGAAATTTCAAGGTATAATCCCCGAAATGTGAAATTGCGATGTGATTGATTAACTTTAATCATGTTTAACCCCTTTAAAGAATCGTGATCAACTTAAGAAAGTTTCCCGATTTCAGCTATTGGGACTTTGAAATTCTTTCGAGGCAGGATCTCTAAAACGCGAAATCGCGATATGATTAATTAACTGTTAATTGTTTTTTAATTCTTAATTAATCTGGTTTAATGCTTAAGACGATTTCGTGACTTCGACTATCAATACTTTGGAATTGTTGTATGTTGAAATGCCTGCATCACGAAACTCCAAAACCCGATCTTTCAAATGTAGTCTTTGTTTATTTGACTCATTAACGAGTAGGTGGCTCCATAATTCTTAAGAGATTAGGATCGTTTGATTAAATGGGAAAATTCATCAACGGTGAGAATTTAGCGCACGTTGTTTTTATTTAAACAAGAATGAGATCTATTAAAGTCTATAATTTTATAAATATATATGTGTTCCAACATAGGCTCCATCTAGGGATCTCGTCTCCCTGTGAGACACAAAATAACAGTAGACCAAGTAGCCTTTATTGGGTAAATGGATTCATTATTGCATTTCTGTGAAACACATTCTGAAAAATGACACAAAGAACGGCTTTGGACTTCATCCATATCTTCGAAAACTTTTAAAACTTAATCATTCACCGATTTCGAGTTTAGGCTTATTAATGGATTCATTTTCTTTAAACTAATTTTAGATTTTCTTGAGATAATCAAAATAACCTTAACCAATCTATCAGACTCTGTTTGATTTTGTTCGCATCAAGGAAAAGTAATTTTAATGTTTTAATCAGGGAGTTCCGTGTTGTCTTAGAATGTAGATCTAGTCGAAAAAGAACTAGTTACCAGAGTACATTATAATACATGTATAACAACCTTGCAGATATCATAGACATTGCTTCACTACCAGCGAGCCTGTTCAATACCCCGGTGAAGTTATCTAATTCCCATATTGAATTTCCTTTCACCACTTCAATTAGTAGCTTTGAATTTAAATGCTGAGATGAGGGCAATCATTTAATGAATTTCCTTTCATCGTCTCTTTTTTGGACTAGATGGGGGCAATCATTTTATGAATTTCCTTTCACCATCTGTCTTATATTTGTAAAACATGAAGTGGGGGCAATCGATTTGTATATAATATACCAGGGATGATATCTATTTATAATTTAGCAATAGAGGTATGTTAACTCACTTTGATTACTTTGGACTAATCCTCTTATGACCTTCAAAACACCTTCGCTTACAGGGAAGTTTTCATGGTGATCTTTTATTTTACAGGGACTTTCCTTGAGCGAAACTAATCAATTTAAATCCGTTAGAAAATCTAAAGTAGTTAGGATTAACCCAGACATACTTTCTTTCAGTTAAATTCAGAGGAACCATAAGGATTCTTTTCCCATTCTCATGTTGAAAACTTGCTTTTGAGCTCTCAGAGTTAAAGTGAAGTCCTTTTTCCTCCATGAATATCAAGAAAAGATATTTAGAATCACAGGAAAATATAGCTTGAGGATAAGCAGGAAAAAAAAAATGAGGGTTCAGATGTTCTATTGTGCACACGGTCACTCCCGTGCAAGTTTGTTTATTGATTCTTGAATTATTTTCTTTAATGTCTTTTTATTGCTTATTTTCTTATTATAAATTTTATTTCATTTTTTTATTTGATTTGATTTGAATTTTTAATTTTATTTTATCCAGAGAAAACTTTTGAGAATTAAACTGTAATTTTATATTCCTCTGGTTGTAGATTAGGTGACAATATTTGTACAGAGGAAACTTTTGTCATACCTAGTGATATCTCCTTGAAAATTTAACTTGGGTCAGTAGGGAAGAAGCTCATACCTCAGATTTTCTCTATATTTTCAACCAAATAAGCTATCTATTTATCACATGTTTCAAGAGAAAGACAATGTTTTGAAACATGAGTATCGATATCTGATACAACTTATCTCTCGACTATCAACAAGTATCCCACAATGAAAATAAACATGAGAGTTGTCAGGAATTTCTGTAGATCAGAACTCTATGCGTTACTTATTTTTATATTTTTGTTTTTATGAAATCGACAAACTTGTTTTTATTTATAGTGAAAGTAGAGACTTATCGAAGAAATGAAAAATTGTAAACAAAAATGTGAAAATCAAACCGGTATGTACAATGGGAGTTCAGAATCTGGTTACTGCATGAAATGCTTCAGGTAACACCCGTTGATAGGGGTGTTAAGGATCTTTCCATCGAGATTTTTTAATAAAAATGAATTATTTCCCTCAAAAGTTGTGATCTTGTAAGGTCCACACCAGATATGGTCAATTTTTTTGTGCTTTCTTGAGTCTTCCTTCCTGGCATCCCACTTTAAAACCAGGTCACCAAGGAGAAATTCCCTATCTTTAGCTTTTTGGTCAAACAAGGCTTTCATGTTATCCTGATATTTCTGGAGTCTCTCATCCACTTCAACCCTATTTTGCTAGAATTCAATCAGTTGATTTATTCTTCTGGTGGTGTCATTTGGCGCTTCCTTCACGTCCTGCCAGAGTTTCATTACGGGCAGAGAAATATTTATGGGGAGAATCACATCGGTACTGTATACCATTTGAAAATGGGACATTTCGATTGATTTCTTAGTGCCTGTTCTATTAGCCCACAAAGCATATTTCAAATGCACATGCTAGGCTTTCTTATTTTCAATCAACACATTTTTAATTATGGTGATTACGCTCTTGTTCGAGGACTCGGCTAATCCATTGCCTTGAGGATAGTAGGTTGTGGAATGTCCTAGTACAATGTTGTACTTTTGAAAAAAACTTACCATAGTCATGGATTTGAAATCTTGGGCATTATTAATGACTATCTTCCGAGGACAGCCGAATCTCGATAAAATATTATCTTCTAGAAAACTAATCACCACTACGTATGTTGCGTTTCACGTCAGAATGGCCTCCACTCATTTAGTGAATAGTCAGTGGCGGTCAAAATCCACTTATGTTGTACGCTTGAATGTATATGTATTTCACCGATGAAATCTAGACCCCATTGATGAAACAAAGCTTCTATTTTGACTGGGACCAAAGGTAAGGCCGAAATCTTTTGTTTGCCTGAAAATAGTTGGCAGGGGTTATAGGCTCTAACTTTGGCATTCACATCAGTGAATAGTTTCAGCCAATAATATCCATCTCTCAGGATTTTATAGGCTGTTTCTCTCCAGGTGTGATGCCATCCACACACCCCTTCGTGAAATTCATTTATGACTCTCTCCATTTTAGATTCTACTAAATGTCTCAATAAAAATCCCAGAGGATCCTTCCAATATAGTTGGCTATCCTTGATACAATACTTTACTGTGTGCAACTTCAACGTTCTAGCTTTGGAAGGGGTCATATCACTTAGACACTGCAAAGTTAGAAGGTAAGAAATTATGTCTTTATACTAGGAAGAGGAAGATAAATTTTCTTGAATCTCGGTTGCAGGTATAGTAACATCAAATTCATCTATGTCTGGAAAATCTTCGTAAGCTTGTAGATGATTTATCCCAAGTGCCAGAAAATTTGATTCGACTAGTAATTTAGCCAAGCCCTGACCTTTGACAAGTTTGGTCGGTTTTACATCTAAGTCAAATTCCTGAATCTTGGCTAACCATCGACCCCTTTTTCCATCACTATCTGGTTGAACTAATATATCCTTGACAGCGTTGGTTGGTACATAGGTAATTATATTAGAATGGAGCACATAAGTCCTGAAAGATTTGAGGGCCTTTACCATTGCGTATGCTTGTTTTTCCAATATATCATATTTCAGTTCAGCATCTCTGAGACTTTTACTAAAAAACGCTATTGGTTTCTCGAAACCTTTGTCATTTTTTTGTAAGAGCACGACCGCGATAGTGTGTTCGGAGGCGAATGAGAAAATCAAGAATTCTTTCACATAATTTGGGTTGGCCAGCATTGGTGCTTCACCTATAACTTTCTTGATGCGTTCGAATGATGCTTTGGCTTCGGTTGTCCATTTGACCTCAATGTCCTTTTTGAGCATATATGTAATCTATTTTACAATTTCAGTGAAGTTTGGGATGAATCTTCTTAAAAAAATATTTTTTCCTAAAAATGATTGTATTTCCTTTGTGTTCCTAGGAATATTGATAGTATCTATAGTTTCAACCCTTTTCGGGTCAATTTTGATTCTATTTTGAGATACTATATGGCCAAAGAGTTTACTTTCCTGCATTGCAAAATGAGATTTCTTGGGATTCAGAGACAAACCAAATTTTCGACATTTCGCAAACGTTTGTTTGAGGTGTATCGGGTGCTCTGCGTCATATTTAGAAAACATGGTTAGATCATCAAGATAAATGACAATAAACCTATCTCTTTCGCCGACAAAGGCGATGTCCATAGATCGTTGGAAAGTGGCTCTTGCATTCATCAGACCGAATGGATTTTGTCATACATAAAGGCACCCCATGGGGTGGTGAATGTTGTTTTTTCTTTGTCATTCTCATGGACTGCAATTTGATTATAACCTGAAAATCCATCAATCATAGACATTATATTTGGTCTGACCACTTTTTCCAATACGTGATCCATTTTAGGTAATGGATAATTATCTTTGAGAGATGATCTGTTTAAATTTCTGAAATATACACACAGTCTGATTTCACCGTTTTTCTTCCTGACCAGAACCAGATTTGCTACCCACTCGGAATATTTGAGTGGAACAATGATCTTTGCATCTAGGAGATTTTTCACCTCATTTTCTATCACAGGTAGTATTATGGGATTTATCTGTCTAAGCTTCTGCCTGAAAGGTTTGATGCCCTGTTTTAAGGGAATTTTGTCTTCAATTACGGTGGTGTCATAAGTTCTTAATTCATCATAAGACCAGACGAAAACATTCTTGTATTGCTTGAGTAACTCGACATATTTTATTTTCATTTCAGGGGGAAGGTATTTAGATATCTTTACCATCTTAGGAGTTTCCTTAGTGCCTATGTTACAATCTTCGACCTCTTCAGGCTGAGGCTGCAAAGTAGACTTTAAGGGAATATCATCATGATCGAATAATCTTTCCAAAGGAATCATACCTTTAGGGATCTTATTATTTTTCAGTACCAACATACAGTGATTAGCGATCTTATCCTGGAACTCTTGTGGATCTTCACCTTCCTGCATAATCCAAGCAGGGTCATTTTGATTTTCCTGATTTTCCTGATCAATTTGCACACACAATTTGCATTCTCTGAAAACTGAAATCCTTCTGGTTGTTCAATGTAGACTTCTTCTTCAAGTTCCCCATTCAGAAAAGCCAATTTTACATCCATCTGATACACTTTAATACTTCTAGATCATGCATAAGCTAAAGCAATCAGATTGCTTCCATTTTGGCAACTGGGGCAAATGTCTATTCAAAGTCGATTCCTTCAACTTGTGCATATCTTTTACATACCAATCTAGCTTTGTTCCTTGTAAATTGTCCATCTTCACTCAATTTATTCCTGTATACCCACTTTGTGCCGATCACATTCTTATCCTTTGGTCTTGGAACCAATTCCCAAGTGTCATTTTTCTCTATTTGATCCAATTCTTCATCCATGGCCTTGTTCCAAAATTCATCCTTTTGAGGTTAATTGCCGGATAATCCACAGTTGGTGTCATTTTTGTCATCGACGTTTCGAATCCGAATCGGGATTCATCATCAGGACTAATCGTCAGTTACAAAGCTTGCTGATCTTCGTCAA
>JZKD02S1599449.1:119430-131960 GCA_000966675.3 Picea glauca | reverse complement strand
CAAGGCAAACATGGTGTTTTGTCTTAAGTGAGTGTTCTGCTAAGGCTGAAGTGCGAGTGCGTTCATTTCTGATGTCAGCTTCATGTTCCTTGATTCTTACTTGAAATGATCGTCCAGTTTCCCCAATGTCAAAAATAGGTTGGTTCAATCGTAGATGTTGTTGGTTGTGGATCCTGATTATCTTCCAGATTCAAAGGTATTTGTTTTTAGCTGTGTTTATATCCCATGAAGACTTTACACCCTAGAAGAATGTACAATCTTCCATGCAGGGGAGTGTAGAGGGGGGTTACCCTCTCTGCGGGGTCCAGGGGGTATGGGGGTGAAGCCCCAGAAGGAAAAATTGCCTTGTAGAAGTATTTTGTAATTTCATTGTAAATCTTGACCGTTTATTATAAGGTCGCAGATCTAATGATAGAAGTTATGTTAGAGTTTTTTCCCTAGAAGGCAACCCTCTCTTATGAGGGAAATGTATTGCAACTTTGTATCATAGCGAATATTGTATTCTGAGACGAGATACTGTGAGATAAAGAAGAGGAAGTTACAACGGGTTTGTTGTAGGTTGTATCCCTTCATATGCTAGATAATAATAAAGGAAGGACTTGGCAATTTCTTTGGTGGACATAGCCCACACTGGGTGAACCACGTAAATGTGTGTCTCTATTGTATTGTATATCTTCTGTGTTTTGTTTCCATATTTGTTATATTTTATTGCTCCATAGTCCTATTTTTATAACAGATCTGAGTGCTAGGTGTGTTTGTTCTAGTGAACCGATTCTTCTTCTAGTCTCAACTCCCGCGTCTTTGTTTCTGATAATCTGATCTGAAGGATGATTCTTCTGTACTCATCTGCTAGGTGTCTTTGGAGGCACTTGTTGAACTTGCTCTTCTGCTTCTGTCAGATTCTCTTCATCTTCCTTTTCTACTTCCTTTTCATCTTCTACTTCTTGTTCGAAAAGTTGTTCCATTGATTCATTTTCTTCTTACTTTGATTCCGGTCTGCCTGTTTCATCAATTGTTACGTTGATGCTTTCTACAACTTTGTTCAATCTCAGATTGTAACACTTGTATGCTTTCCTTGTACTTGAGTAACCAACAAGTACTCCTTTGTCCACACGAGAGTCAAACTTTCCCATTTTTCCATCTACTCTTTTGATGTAGCATTTGCTTCCAAAAACTCTAAAGTGCTTCACATTTGTTGGTCTTCCTTTCCATATCTCGTAGGGAGTTTTGTCAGTACTGTTTCTAAGAATTACTCTATTTTTAATGTGAAATGTTGTATGCATTGCCCGTGTCAAAAATATATCTGTCAATTTGGAATCCATTAGCATTGTTCGAGCCATTTCCTGAACTATCCTATTCTTTCTTTCAACATGGTGAAGACCTCCTTCCCTCAGGTCGAGATCCGC
The DNA here is from genome assembly GCA_000966675.3 of Picea glauca. Classification (NCBI taxonomy): domain Eukaryota; kingdom Viridiplantae; phylum Streptophyta; class Pinopsida; order Pinales; family Pinaceae; genus Picea; species Picea glauca. Next base: position 130,554 of record JZKD02S1599449.1, on the reverse strand, counting down.
GCAGGATATTCTCTAAACCTCGGCAAGGGTTAATTAAACTCCTTACCTAAGCCCGCAAAGGATTTAGGGTCTCGCGAGTTGGGGTGCTTCGAATATTATGCCCTGGCCCTTGGCAATAGCCGAAACATGAAATGCAAATGGGCTAAGGTGTAAGCCCCTCTCTTCAGCCCCTTTTCCTATAGGACCACAACCAAGCCTTATGCAAGCACCTTTCGCAACTCGCGACTTCGTGAGTTGGAGCACCAACTTCTCATGCCCTCCCCTTGCGAATTCCTGAAACGTGGTCTGTCAATGAAGGTTGAATCTACCCAAAGCGATGGGTGCGCACCACCTGTCACTTCTGATTTACTCGTCTTACGGGGTGAGTTCTTGCCACCTGTCCTCACGGATTTTGCGGCTTTCGCGACTCAAGCGAGAAACAAACAACTGTTCCTCTTCCTCTATGGATCCACGACTCTTAAATCGTAACTTCGGTGAGATCAACGACTGTATGCCTCCCTCGATCTAGTGGTCCTAACTGTATCGGGATTTCGCCACTAAAAAATCTACAACACTTGACCCAAACCACTGGTCACTTGATTCCATGAATTCCAATTCGCGAATTCACATACGAGATCAACGATCCTTTTTGATCTAGATCTGACGGTCACTACTCCTCCTGAGCTTATGGGTGTTGAAAAAGTACTCAGTCCTAATCTCTTCGCTGTTCTAAGAGATCCAACAGTTCACGAGATCTCGACACTTCCTCCTGAAGCGATTCAACCGTCTGATTCAACTTCTCAAGGACTTCTGGCCAAATGACTTGGCATCCTTCCTCCCAAACTTAACTCCTGTGAACCAATTCAACCTTCGTTTCCCTTTGGAACAATTGAGAGGTTCTAACCCTCCTGAGCTTCCACTTGCAACCTCAAGGCCTCCAAAAGGGTCCCTGCACGCACTCCTTGCAAAAAATTTCAAATAACCTCTAGTTATTTAGGGTCTTTGACTCTATGCACTCCTTGCAACAATAGTCTCCCAATTTCTCTCTTGGATTTGTAAAATCCAAGACTCCACCTAGCCTGCGCACACCTTGCATGTCTCTATGCTCTGCTAGCACTCTTTGCTATTACGCTTCCCTAGCTATTACATTAATGTCCATCCATTAATCTTCAAAACACTTCAAAATGTGCACTGGTGCTTTTCCAGTTGTCTCCCTTGGTTAGGCGCGTGTCTTTGGCTTTATACGATGCTCCTACATCACACTCCCTTGCTTGAAAATTTTCATGAACTCTTGTTCATGAGTTCCTTCACTGTTCGTCCATGCTTTTGAATTATTGTTTCATTCTCCCAACTGGCATCTTCAACTGGATGTTCTTTCCACTTGACCAAGTATTCAAAATACTCTTTTCTCCTGGTCTTTTTGCTAATCCTCTTGTCAATTATGCTTTCCATCTATGGCTTTTCAGCTACAGGCATTTGTTTTATCCATTGAATCTTTTCTTGTTTATCTTCTGCTCCTTCTTCTTCAACTCTGTAAGTGTACAAATCCGCGATATTGAATATCAGTGAGATTCTGACCCCATCGGGTAATTCAATCTCATATGTGTTTTTCCCAAATTTCCTTATGACCTTGCACGGTCCAATATTTTTCATCTTCAACATGTTCTATGTTCGCCTTGGGAACCTATCCTTCCTTAAATGTGCAAGAATCAAATCACCAACTTCAAATTGAATTTCTCGCCTGTGTTGATCTTCTCTACGCTTGTACTCTTGACTTGAACTCTGGAATCGCTCCTTAATTCTTCTGTTAAGCTCCTTCATTCCTTCTGCAAAGTCCTCTACACTAGCACTCTTGAATTCATCTTATTCTGAATCTTTCAATTCATAAACCCCTCTTGGTTTCATTCCATATACAATCTGGAATGGACTATGCCCTGTGTTTCTATTGAGTGAATCATTGTAAGCAAATTCCGCATGTGGAAGAATGTGATCCCATTGACTGTGGTGTTCAGTCACTAAGGTCCTTAATAAATCTCCCAAGCTCCTATTTACGACCTCTGTTTGTCCATCCATCTGAGGATTATATGCTGAGCTAAACGACAAATTTGTCCCCAAATTCTTCCATAAGGTCCTCCAGAAATGTCCTACGAACTTGGTATCTCGATCAGAAATGATACTCCTTTGCAAGCCGTGAAGTCTGACGACTTCCTTGAAAAACAGGTTCATAATATGAGTTGTGCCATTGGTTTTCTGGCATGTTATGAAATGTGCCATCTTTGAAAATCTGTCTACCACTACAAATATTGAATCATATCCCCTTTGTGTCCTTGGCAGTCCCAATATGAAATCCATTCTCACGACATCCCACGGCCTTTCCGGTATGGGTAATGGTTGGTATAACCCTGTGTTCTGCCTTTTTCCTTTCGTGTGCTGACAAATTCTGCACCTATCCACAAATTTCTTCACATCTGTCCTCATCCCTGGCCAGAAATATGAGCCATTCAACTTTGATAACGTTTTTTCATGACCGAAGTGTCCGACCAATCCTCCGTTGTTCTTTTCCTTCAACAAATTCTCCCTCATGGAGCATTTCAGAATACATAGTTGATTTCCCCTGAACATTAATCCATCCTGGATCATGTATTCAGTCCATTGGATTTTATCCCTGAGAATTGGATTCTCAGACGCCTCATATGCCTCTTTGAAGTCTGGATCATCCCTGTACATTTCCTTGAGGTTATCAAAACCCAAAGTCTTGACTCTGAATTCCTGCATAAGCAAACTTTTCCTGCTCAAAGCGTCAACAACTTTGTTAGCAGTTCTAGAAATATGCTTAGTTACAAAAGTAAAATTCTACATGTATTCAACCCATTTAGCATGTTTTTGGTTCAACCTCTCCTGTTGAGTCACGAATTGCAAAGCGTGATTATCACTGTACAAAACAAACTCATTGGGAACCAAATAGTGTCTCCATTTCTTCAACGCTTGTATGATTGCATATAATTCTTTGTCATACATGGAATACTTGATCTTTGCTTCATTCAGTTTTTCACTGAAATACACGATCGACCTGTTGTCTTGGCTCAAGACCGCTCCAATGGAAAATCCACTCGCATCACACCTAACCTGGAATGTATTGCTAAAATCTGACAAAACTAGAATTGGTTGCTCAATGATCTTCTTCTTCAGCAGGTTGAAGCTCTTCTCCACTTCCCCCGTCTAGTGAAAAGATTTATGTCTTTTCTTCATCGTATCCATCATCGGTGCACTAATTCCACTAAAATTTCATATGAATTTCCTGTAGAAGCTAGCCAAACCATGGAAGCTTCGAACTTCAAACATGCTCTTCGACGATGGCCAATCCTTAATCGCATTTATCTTTTCCGGATCCATTTTCAATTCATTTGCAGAGATAACAAAACCCAAATAAATGAGTTTTGTCCTCATAAATGATGATTTATTCATATTGATCAACAATTTCTCTTGTTGTAACCTCCTCATCACTGCAGCTAAATTCTTTAAATGTTCTGCTTTAGTTTTTCTGAAAATTAATATATCATCAAGATATACAATGTCGAATTTCTCAATGAAATCCTTCAGGACTTCGTTCATCAACCTCATGAAAGTACTAGGCGCATTTGTTAAGCCAAATGGCATGACAATCCATTCTTACAACCCTTCATTTGTCTTGAATGTTGTTTTCCATTCATCACCTTCTCTCATTCTAATCTGATGATATCCACTTTTCAAATCAATCTTTGAAAAAAACTTTGCTCCACTCAAGCAATCCATCAAGTTGTCCATCCTTGGCAATGGGAACCTGTACCTGATGGTAATTTTATTGATTGTCGTTGATTATGTACACATTCTCTAACCACCGTCCTTTCTTGGGCTGAGCACTGTCGGAAGAACGCATGGACTCAAGCTCTCCCGAATCAATCCTTTGTCCATTAAGTCATGGACCTGTCTCTTAACTTCTTCATTCTCCTACGGCGTCAACCTGTACATTGTTTGTTCGGAAAACTGGCTCTAGGTATAAGATTGATATGATGACTTATACTCCTGTTAGGTGGCAACGAACAAGGTAGTTCGTCCACTACTATATTAGCAAATTCTTCCAACAACTCCTGGATTTCTTCCAGTAAATCATCTATCCTAGTGTTGTTTAGAACAATTATGGGCTTCCTAACCACAATGAATTGCGTATATTCCTTCTTCTTGACTTCCTTAAGAAGTTCCTTCCCACTCATGAGAAGTACATTGTTGCTCATCTTTGTTTTCACCTCTTTGCTCTTAATCGACAACAACATGTGCGTCTTACTGCTTTTCTCCAGAGTGTATGTGTTCTTTCTCCCATCATGCACCACATTTCTGTCATATTCCCATGCTCTACCCCGCAATAGATGACAAACATCCATGGGAATGACATCACATAATATTCCCATCCTGTTCTTTCTTTCAACATGGTGCAGACCTCCTGCCCTCAGGCCGAGATCCACGCAAGATCTTCTCTAAACCTCGACAAGGGTTAATTAAACTACTTGCCTAAGCCCGCAAAGGATTTCGGGTCTCGCAAGTTGGGGTGCTTCAAATACTCTTCCCTGGCCCTTGGTAATAGCCGAAACACGAAATGCAAATGGGCTAAGGTGTAAGACCCTCTCTTCAGCCCCTTTTCCTATAGGACCACAACCAAGCCTTATGCAAGCACCTTTCGCACCTCGCGACTTCGCGACTTTGAGCACCAACTTCTCATGCCCTCCCCTTGCGAATCCCCAAAACACGATCCGTCAACGGAGGTTGACTCTACCCAAAGCGACGGGTGCACGCCACCTGTCACTTCTTCTTTACTCTGCTTACGGGGTGAGTTCTTGCCACCTTTCCACACAGATTTTGCGGCTTTCGCGACTCAAGCGGGAAACAAACAGTCGTTCCTTTTCCTCTATGGATCCCCGACTTCAAAATCGTAACTTCGACGAGATCGACTACTGTATGCCTCCCTTGATCCAACGGTCCTTGATGTATCGAGATTTCTCCACTCGAAAATCTACAACACCTTACCCAAACCACTGGTCACTCAATTCCCCGAATTCCGATTCACGAATTCACATACGAGATCAACGGTCCTTGTTGATCCGGATCTGATTGTCACTACTCCTCCTGAGCTTATGGGTGTTGAAAAAGTACTCAGTCCTAGTCTGTTTGTTGTTGTAATAGATCCAACGGTTCACGAGATCTCGACACTTCCTCCTGAAGCGATTCAACCGTCTGATTCAACTTCTCAAGGACTTCTAGCCAAATGACTTGGCGTCCTTCCTCCCGAACTTAACTCCTGTGAACCAATTCAACCTCCGTCTCCCTTTGGAACAATTGAGAGGTTCTAACCCTCCTGAGCTTCCACTTGCAACCTCAAGGCCTCCAAAAGGGTCCCTGCACACACTCCTTGCAGAAACTTTCAAATATCCTCTGGTTATTTAGGGTCTTTGACTCAGTGCACTCCTTGCAACAATAGTCTCTCAATTTCTCTCTTGGATTTGTAAAATCAAAGACTCCACCTGGCCTGAGCACACCTTGCACAACTCTGTTCTCTGCTAGCACTCTTTGCCTATAAAGACACAATTTGAATTTCCTATGAGGGTCCTGAGATGAAACATAGAACTTGGTCAACGCACTCCTTGCGGAGCCTCCACTGCACTCTTTGCAGGAGTTCTCAGAAAGAGAAACAACTGAAACTCATTCACCCCTTATCTAGAATTCAAACATTCAACATAGAATTCTAGAGCATACACACACACATTGGCATTGAAATAGAATGCACACAAAGAATGCAAACAAGCCTGCAATATACCATTTAACAGGTGGTTCCAACAACCATAACAAACACATAGATTTGAATCAAAACTTTCTTCTATTAAATCCAGTGCTCCTGTACATGGCCAATAGCAACTAAAATACATAAAATTCTTTGTCCTCCTATATTCCTCTCTGTAGCTCTACAACTTATGAATTCTGAATTATGTTACAATGATACAAGGGTTGAGGGTGTCTATCATCCGTTTTACCTCCTACGCTCCTAAAACTGTCTAATCTATTAAATTAAATCTACCTACTTGCATTCATTACGCATAAATGCCTCTACATTCGGCAGATGAGAGCAACGCTCAATATCTATTTACAATCTCCAAAACAAAAAAGTAAGTACGCTTCCCTAGATATTACATTAATGTCCATTTATTAACCTTCAAAACAATTCAAAATGTGCGTTGGTGCTTTTCCAGCTGTCTCCCTTGGTTAGGCACGTGTCTTTGGCTTTATACGATGCTCCTGCATCACAACAACTCCATTATGTTGAGGTGTCCTAGCAACAGAGAATTGCCTTTTTATTCCATGACAGTTGTAGTAGTCTATAAATTCCTTTGAAGTGAACTCTCCTCCATTATCATATCTCAAGCATTTGATTTTTGAATCCATTTCATTTTCAACCATTTCCTTGTAGATATTGAACTTTTCAAAAGATTCTGACTTATTCTTGAGAAAGAAAATTGCGGTCATTCTTGTATAATCAACAACTAATAACATAAAGTGTTTTTCACCTTTTAAGCCCTTTGTTTTAGTTGGTCCAACTAGATTAGTATGCACAATTTCAAGTGGTCTTGTCATTGAATATTCCTTTGATTTGACCCTGGTATTTTTTTGCTTTCCTTGTTGACAATGCTTGCATAAAGTGTTGGTTGGTTTCGTGATCTAGGGCATTTCTCTCACTGCTTCTCTTTTGCTGACTTTGACAAGGTTATCAAAATGTATGTGACCCATTATTCTGTGCCATAAACAACTTTCATCTTCCTTTCCTAGACAACACTTTTCATTTCCAATTTCACTTAACACATATGTGTTGCTTGAAGTTTTCGCAGCTGTAGCAATCAATTTTCCTGAACCTTCTTTTCTTATCTCACACTTTTGTGAATAGAAAGTAACTTTATGATCTTGGTCACACAGTTGGCTCACACTTAGAAGATTATGTTTCATATCTTCTACTAGTAGAACACTTTCTGCCTTTGTATTCTTGTTCCCAATTCTGACTGTTCCTTTTCCAATGATTTTGGCTGAATCATCATTTCCAAAGGAGACTGATCCATCTCTTTCCTTTCGTAATGTAAGAAACCTGTTTCTATCACCTGCCATGTGTTTTGAACACCCACTGTGAACATACCAACCATGTTTCTTCTGTTTAGCTTGTAGAGCGAGTGTGCATTCTTCATTGCTATACTGACCCTGCTTTCTTATCCATGTCCTTTTCTTAGGTTCCTTTTTTTGACTGTTGTTATTATGTTGCAGTTCTCTACGAGGGACTGTCATTCTGCAATCTTTGGCCATGTGTCCAAAATTGTTACATTTGTAACATTCCACTTCAATGCTCAAAGATTCAAACATGTTGTAACTTATTCTTTGTGTTTCACTAGGCCTTCTTGGGTAACCCCTTTGTGTATGACTTTCAAAGTTGTTTGTGCTCTTGTTGTTAGCTCTGCAATTCACAGCTTTATGTCCAAAATTATTACATGCATAACATAAACCAAAAAATATAGTTTGATACCTGGGAGTTGAAGATCTTCTGAAAGGAGGTACTTTGTCGGTTGTTGATTCTGAAGTCTAAATCTTCTCGGTGGAGGAGTGTCACTGTAATCTTCCTTGTAGATATTCCTATCCCCCTTAATTGTTTCTGCATAGATTTTTGGATATGTTTCTTGCTATGTTGTTTTGGAGCTTGATCCTTTTTCTGTCTGATTGTATCCAAGTCGGGACTTGTCATTATGAGATTTTTGATGCTGATAATGCCATCCAAAACTTTTGAGTTGTTTTTCATATTTTTCTTTTGAAGATCAATTTCTTAATGTGACAATCTCTGCTTCCAAATTTCCAATGATCTTGTCTTTTTCTTCTAGCTTTTCTTTGAGTGCTTCTTCAATTCTTGTATATTCTTCTATTTGAACCTTCAAATTTGTGATCATTTGTTATAGTTCTTGAGTGTCTTCTTTCTTGTCTAGTTCTGCTTGTAGTTTATTTTTTTTCTTCTTTTCTCTTCTGATAACTTCTATGGAACACATTAATTCCTCTCGGTAGTCAACTTCTGCCTCTTCAATTTCTTCTTCGACTTCTTCATATTCTTCTTCGACATATTCATGTTCTTCTTCAGAGTCTTCTTTATCAGAGTCTTCTACTGCCATGAATATAAATCTTTTTGTCTCACTGTCACTGACTTCATCTTCATTTGATGATGAGATATCTTCTTTGGTGCATAAGCTTTTCTTGAAAAATTTCTTTGTGGTTCTTTTGCCTTTATATGTTTGTTTGCCTTTTGAGTAATTTTCATCATTTCTCTTTTTCTTATAAGGACATTTGTTAATAAAATGACCAATACCATCACAACTAAAAAAAAATAAAGGAATCTTACCTCTATACCTACCGTTGGTTCCCTTGCTCAGTCTTTTGACAAAGTTGGCCACTTCTTCATCATCTTCCGAGACGTCACTGCTGCTACTATGTTCTTCTTTTTGCCTTCCCTTTTGCTTTGACTTTTTGGATGTTTTGAAGGCTTCTTATTTTATATTTTGATTTTCCTGTCCAGTTCACATTTCATATGTTGCCAAGATTCCATGTAATTCGTCCATGCTTATTGAGTTTAGATCTGATCTTTCTTCCAGTGCTGATATCTTAGGGTCAAATATCATAGGAAGAGATCTTAGTACTTTTTGAACAATTACAGATTCTTTGATTTCTTCTCCCAATCCTATGATTGCATTTACCATTTCATCAACTCGTAAAAAGTAAGCTACAATATTCTCTTCTTCCTTCATCTTAAGTTGTTCGAACTAACCTCTGTAAGTTTGAAGCTTTGCTGCTTTGACTTTTGAATCTCCTTCATAAATATTTTGAAGTTTGTCCCAAATCTCTTTAGCATATTTACAATGTGCAACTTTGGTGAATACTGTTTCACTAAGACCATTCAGAAGTGCATTTTTGGCTTTGGAATTATTCTGACCGAGTTTCACTGCTTTGTTATTTGTTGGCGAAACTATTGGTGCTGTGTATCCATCTACAATTGATTGCCAAATTTCAAATTCCTGTGCATGTATATATGTTTTCATCCTTATGATCCAAAATGCATAATTATGTCCATTGAACTGTGGTATTCCATTTTTATACAAGTTATTGCTCTCCATGATCTACCTTTTAGTGGTTAAACTGATTTCTGAAGCAACCTGCTCTGATACCAATTGTTGGATTACTGAGAGGGGGGGTGAATCAATAATAGAGCAATGCAATCCTTTTTAACCATATAATCCAAGTGTTATATCAATGTAGCATTATCATCCAATAACTGCAGAGTAAATAAACATTGAACAAATGAACAATCATACACATACACAGTACACCACTGTTTTACATGAAAACCCAAAGTAGAAGAAAACCACATAATGTTTTTTCTTATATGTCTTGAAGAATTACATTCATTGGAAGCACCAACTTCCTTTGTTTTCTAGCTGCAACTGGAAGGATACTCCAAACCCCTTGTTTCTTAGGATACAACCTGAAGGAAACTCCAACTCCCCTATTCTCTGGCTACAACCAGAAGGAGGCTACAACCCCCTATGTTCTCTGGCTACAACTGAAAGATGGCTACAACCACCTGTCCTTGCCTCGTTCAACTGCCCTGAAGTAGAAGTAGAATGATGTAACCACTGTCACACTATCACTGTGATATATACCACTGTAAAACTGTACCAATAAACCTGAACCATGCATCAACCTATACCATAAACAAGTGCATCAACCATGCACCAACCTGTAATCAACTTGTACCATAAACAAGTGCATCCAACCATGTACCAAGTATGTACCAATAATGTGTCAACTACTCATCAACTATGACCCATCAATATGTACCAACATCATCAACTATACACATCATGTATGTGCCAACTCATCAACTACTCATCTCAACCATGTACCCAACATGTACCTCAACCAAAAGCCCTCATCAATATAATCATACAAATATGATTTGTAACTCTTTAATAGACTCGGTGTATATGATCACATACCTGCAAACCTTCCTTAACTTTAACAACAAGAGACTAGCATTTTCATTAAACTTTTCTTTAGTCTCACATGACTAGTTTTGGATTAGTCAACAACCCTAACTTGAAATAATCATAACTATGTACCTGTAATGAATAAAGATCTGAAAATGATAAAGAATGTTCTTCAGTGTGTTTAGTGCAATTCCTCCAGGTGTCACTACTTGGAACCTCACATAAAATGAGTTATAGCAAAAATGACATACCTTGCTAAATTCTGGCTTATTCTAGAGAGCGACCTTGTAGAGCGTGTCTCGCATGGAATATTTGTTGAATGGATATGAAAATGTTACAAATAATACTAAAGAATGTACTCTAACCAACACATTTGGTCTTACTGAATTTGGATCTGTTATGAATAAGTTATGACGTTTTTACCAGAAACAAATGTTTTAGACTAGTTTCAGGACTAGCCACAAACCCTATTTTCCACGGAGTGTAACTCAAAAAATACAACGACCCACAAGATGAATTTTTTACCGCAAATACTTGGATATCTTTCCTCAATAGCCTAGTAATTTCACGGTCTGAACCATTCTAGAAAAAAAATTATTGCGAAAATGGTGATATGACCTGTAAATAACATACCTTAGAAAGCATCATCAAAAGAATTTATCCTTCCTTGAATTCCGGCCTTCTTTTCTTCACCTTCCCTCTGAAATTCGGCTTAGATATCCTTTGGTTACCTCAGTCACCTATAGATATTCAATATGCTCAAGTGTGATGTAAAATGAGAGAGCCTTGCCTCTTATTTATACTCTCCATCTTCTAGGTCATTTAACCTATTTTCCTCATTTTTAGGGTTAACCACTTTCCATAATTAGAAAGTTCTCCATTACTTTATCATTTAAATATTCCTCCTTGACTTTGTCACCTCACTCTATCATTTAAATGTTTTTCTTTGATTTTGTCACTTCACTTTATTATTTAAATAATCCTTCTTGACTTTGTCACTTTAGTTTATCATTTAAATAATAATTTCTTCTTTGCAAGCTCTTTGACTTCTTTGACC
>JZKD02S1599449.1:102050-119420 GCA_000966675.3 Picea glauca | reverse complement strand
ATAACTCAATGCATCATAATGAAAGAAAAGTTTTATCATATAAATCCAGATCACTTGCGAGCAAGTGTCCTCAAAGAATAAGTTTGGCATGTGCGCCAGGGCGGGATGTTACACACAATAGGTGAATCCATGAATCTCTAAGATGCACCATCAAAATGTTGAGGTAACTAAGGATGAGACTTATCCATATCAAGATAGATACCTTACTCCTCATTATCATATCCCATAGAAACTCTATTCAGTGATGACATCCCATATTACATATCTAACAACCAATTAACATTGTTACATTGTATATAGTGCAATGAAATGTTGCCCAGATGGGGTGTCATCTCTTGGGACAGGAACTAGCCCCACGTGCCCCAAGGATCCCAATGGCATGAAGTCGAGTGGATAAGGTATGGTGATATGGAGGAGAAGGAGGATATGGTCCATCAATGTAATGCAAGCCCATTTGTCTTGTAGCTGTTGGCATAATTTTGTATGCATGCCCACCTTAAGTTCAATCACGGAGAAACAAGGGCATTGGTTCTTATATACCTCTCCAATTGCAAAAGCAAAGGGTCAACAAAAGGTGACAGAGTGATTGAAATCAATGGTGGTGATGGACTCTTCCTCGGGTTTGGCTCCCCTGGCTCGACTTCAAATTTGTTGGTTAGTTTTTTTATTCTACACTCTCTGTTATGTGGCTCAACTTGTCTTAGTTATGCAATTTATGATTCACATCCATAATTTGATAAGATTAGGAATGTCATATTGGTTTTCTCTGTGGGGTGAATGAACTCCTCTTGGGCCTTGACCCTCTCCTCTTAGGGGTTAAGTCTCTCATCCAACTCTTTACATTGCCTCCCTTCTACCACCCATGTCGTGCTTTCGCATTTGACATTGTTGGAACCGGGTAATGAGTTTAGCCTAGAGTCCAACAAAATGGGGCTCTGATGAGGGTCTAGGCAACATGCCAAAAACTCTACTCCTTAGAAGCCTCCTTGTTGCACAACCAAAGCATTGAAGGATGCCATGAAGATAACCAATGACTACCACAACTTTTTTTCTTCTTAAGTGAAGGAAGAGATGGGCTAGATGAAGAACTCTGTTCTACAGAAAATAAATAATCTTTCTAAAGACCAAATTGAAGCTAAATTTTAGGGTTGGATTCCTAACATGGGATTTTTTTGTACAAGGGATACCAAAATCTTCAGGATCATTGAACTCCACTGGGTAAACAAATCCTTGTTTGCCCGTTTATGGAGGAAGAATGGTAACAACAATAGGATATCCTCCACAAATTGGACTTGATGGATAGGAAATTTGAGGCAATCTTCAGAGTTATCTTTGATACTGACATAATTTCGTCCATCCCTTAGGACAATAAGAAGATCTTTTGGCAGCAACTGAGTGCACTCAAGGATCTAAAGGCACACCCTCCAACCCCATTATCATCGATGAAGATCCCATGGTATAGGAAGACACCAAGAACATATAGAAGCAAGCACACAACCTCCTAGGCTAGCCAAACTGATCCTATTTTATTATGAATGTTCACACTAGTTTATTTATGATTTATTGAGATTTGGTTTTCCAAGTGCTAGGTCATCGTGACTAAATTTTTTTTAGTAAAATATTAATATAAAGACTAGTTAGCTTAAATATGCACTGAAATGTGCATTAACTTCATGTAATTAAATATCTAACTACCAATTGACAAAAAAAAAAAAAATAGGATTAACTTAGTATAATTAAATATCTAATAAATGTGATTGACTTCATGACAATGTTACATTATATTCAATGTAGTGAAATATAGATTGACTTCATATAAATAATTATATAACAAATGTGGATTGATTTTATATTATTATATATCTAACAACCAATTGACATGACTTCATTTAATGAAATATCTAACAACCAATTGACAATGTTACATTATATTAAGGGGAGAAATGTGAATTGACTTCAAGTAATTAATTATCTAACAAACTAACAAATGTGGATTGAGATCATGTAATTAAATATCTAATATTAACCAATCGAAAATGTGATATCAATGAATTGTGGATTTACTTCATGTAATTAATTAATTATTTAACAAATGTGGATTGTATTCATGTAATTAAATAAGTAACAATTAAATTGAAAATGTTACATTATATTCAATACATTGAAAAGTAGATTGACTTCATGTAATTAATTATTTAACACATATGGATTGAGTTCATTGAATGAACAACTGAATTGAGAAAACAGTGTTATATTATATTTGATTTAGTAAAATATAATTAATTATCTAAAAAAATGTGGATTGAGTATATGTATTTGAATATCTAACCACATAATTTAAAAAAAAATACTTGTAAACATATTTAAAAATATTTAAATTATTTAATAAATGTGGATTGAGTTTATGTAATTAAATATATGACAACCAAATTGATAAAAAAAATACTGTGGATCGAGTTAATGTAATTAAAAAAACCTAACCACCAAATTGACAAAAGCACTAACAAAGTCGGATTGAGTTGATGTAATTAAAAATATATGGTTAAATCGAGTTGATATAATTAAATATTTAACAACCATATTGACAAATATATTGGTTAGAGTGGCCACTTGAAATGTATGTGGCCAGCCAAATACTCTCCTCTTCACAATTATTGGTTAGAATGGCAACTGGACTGTGTTCATAATTATTGGTTAGAGTGGCCTCTTGACTGTGTTTTATAATTATTAGTCAAATACTACTCGGGTTCATAATTTATTAGAGTGGCCATTTACTGTATTTATAATAATTATTGGTTAGAGTGGTCACTCTACTGTGTTCATAATTATTGGTTTACTATTGTGTTCATACTTATTAGTTAGAGTGGTTACTTGACTATGTTAATGATAATAATAATAATAATAATAATTTATTTTTTAAGGTCACGGTCAAGTCAGCACACCAAATTGGTGTATGAGACCCCCTTGTTTGTGGGACAAGGGACCCTCCTTCGCCCAACAATTTGACTGGTAAAGTCTACGAAGGTATACATACCCTACCCCCTCTGGATTTGAACCTGTGACTTCTTAAGAAGAAACACATGTTCTTAATCATTAAGCCCACTCAAATTGTAATTATTGGTTAGAATGACCACTTAATTGTGTTCATATTTATTAATTGGAGTGGCCACTTAAAACCTCAACAACCAACCAATTACTATGTTCATAATTGCCACTCTCACAACAAAATTAGAGTGACCACTCTACTATCTTCATAATAATTGATTTACTATTGTATGCATACTTATACTTATAGGTTAGAGTATCCAATTGAAAAGTCATCATCAAGCCAATTACTATACTTATTGGTCAGAGTGGCCACTTCAAACATCCGCAGCCAACCAATTAATATGTTCATAATTACAGAACATCCTCAACAATAAGCCAATTAGCAGCCAACCAATTACTCTGTTGAGAATTACTGAACATCCTAAAAAATAAGCCAATCACTGTGTTTATAATTACTGTTAATTCTCTTCATAATTACTGCCATTCTCGCAATAAGCCAATTACTTTGTTCATAATTCTCCCAATAATTATTGTGTTCGTAATTATTGGTTGCAATAAGCCCACTTATTGTGTTCATAATTCTCCCAATAATAATTGTATTGATAATTACCCACACAATGGCAATTTGTGTTCATAATTACTGCAATTCTCCCCATAAGTCAATTACTGTGTTCATAATTCTGCCTATAATTATTTCCCTGGTTTAAACGTTTTAAGTTTTGGTCTTTTTTAGATAACATTTTTGGAGGATATTTGTCCAAAATCCGTGAGAAATGGTTAGATTTGCAGATTTAAATAATTATTTATGTATAATCCTAGTGCCTCTGGGTTTTTCAGCATGCTGAATCCATTTCTGCATTCAAAAATAGATTTTAAACAACATAAAATAGTGATTTTGTGCACATTTATGTCTCCAAATTTCAGTTAAAAAAACAAAAATGTAGAACATAATTATTGTGTTCATTTGTGTTCATAAATGATGCAATTCTCACAATAAGTCAATTATTGTGTTCATAATTATCCCATTAATTATTGTAATAAGTCAATCACTGTGTTCATAATTCTCCCAATAATTATTGTGCTCATAATTACTAGGAATTTGTGTTCATACTCTAATTCTTACAATAATCCAATCAAACTATTGTGTTCATAATTAGTGGTTAGTTTTTTATAAGATTTGAGTGGAGATATTGTTGGATCTGCAGATTTGAGTGGTTAATTTTGTATGTCCAAGTGCTCCAGGGATATATAGATGTTTTTGAACATGCTGAATCCAGGCCAAAATTTAATGTTAGTAACCCATATAGGATAATATTAGAGAGACTTTGATTACAACAAACTACCAACTAACTTTTGTATTGTTGATGAAGAGAGAAATCCTTGTCCTTGATTACGTCAATGGGTGAAACTGTAATGTTACTAACCCATATGAGATAATATGGAGAAGAAATAAATCATTGTTACTAACACATATGGGATAATATGAAGTTTCAAAATGCTAAAGCCAGAGCCCTACTATATTAATTCTGCGAAATGCTAAAGCCAGAGCCTTGCTATATTAATTCCGGGTAGGATGCAAGAAATAAGTGTTGATTTTATCGAGAATGATGTGATGCCACAAAAAAAGCGACTCACTACTCATTTAATTAATGGGGGGTGTTGATGATTCATAACCACCAGTTATAGAAGTAGAGACAATTTACTATTTCCAGGCGGGACACTTTATAGAAGTAGAGATGGTTTATTGTTTCCCGGTGTGGATTTCGACACTTTTGTAGAAATTTAATGACAAAATCAACATGCACAAATTTTGTCATACACTTAGCAACCTAAAGATAATTGTCTTAAATGAACTCCGATATGTATAAACCCACATTTAGAAAATGCCATAAGCAAAAATACACATTGCTAAGTACTTTTGCAGTGGAATAAACACAATGAACATCAATTACACATCCATGTAATACTCATAAATTTAGGCAACCAGCCAGGGAAAAGCTCAATGTGGAGAAGTCCGAAGAGAGAGAGAGAGAGAGAGAGAGAGAGAGAGAGATTTTACTAGCGTAAGAGAAGTTATATCAACAACAACATGCAATTTCCAACTAGGAAAAACTCACTTACAACACCCAAAACAATCTTGAATTTTCTGCCTAGAGAATCGTGCCAAATCTGTATTGTTGTACGACCTCCATTGACTGTACAAAACCTCGAAATTCGTGCCCATAGTCAGTTGTACAGACATAACTGTATGATCCCTTCTGCAGCAAGAAACACTCCAAACAACCTCGAATTTCATGCCCATAATCTACCTAAAAAATCGTTCCCTCTTCCTTGTTGTAGAGATTGTACAGATCCGTACAATATGACCTCCAACATCAGCAAATAACGCAACAAATTCACATAGAAAATATCCTTCTGAAATGTGCCCAATCTCCCCTGGGAAATGCGCCCAACTTGCTTCCCTTTCCTCTCCTTCTCAAAGCTCTCTTGGAAATATCTCAATCTCTTCTTCACTTATCTTGCACACTACACAATGCATTCTCTTATAATTTGAAAGTGACCTTTCACCTTCCAAGTGTCTTTTCACCTTCCCCATCCCTAAATCCAAAGGCCAAGATCTAATCTTTCCTTTACATGATCAAGGGACATGATTCATTCCCTCCAAAATAAATCACTTAAAATATTAAAGTACACATTCACTTTATAACATAAGTGCACTTTATGAAATAAAGTCACTTTAATATTAGAAGGTACACTTAATTAAAAAAGTCACTTTAATAAAAGAACCACTTTATTACAACTTTATAAAAGTCTATTACAAAGTCAAGTGCCTAGTATTGTTGATATTAATATATAATTGTGTATACTCAATGTATGAACATATCCTATGTGAGTATATGGCATAATTTTCGAGTGGAAAGTGTGGGATGTGGAAAACAAACCTGTCATAATGGAGTGTTAATTGCATTATATAGAACAAGTCATGCAAGTTCAAGAGTTTGAAACTAAATCCAAGACAAACTCAAATATGTTGATGGCCTTCAAGAGAACATTGAGTTGGATTAGAGGTCCTTCAAATGTCTGTGATTTTCAAATGTAAATGATTGAACATTTTTTATAGATGATATATACTCATGATCAAGATAGTAACTTATATGCTTTTGATATACATACAGAATTGTCAGCGACAACTTCTTAACCATATATATTTTTCTAGATTATTTCAAGCAGGTTTTCTTTCATGTTAATATCTTGGATACAAATCAATGGTTCATTCTTCCTTTTCCACTTATAGGAAGAATGATTTTTGAGAAGCTCCTTATTGCAATGGTCACACCAACTCAAATATGTTGATGGCCTTCAAGCTCAAAACATTGAGTTGGAGTAGAGGCCCTTCAAATGTGTGATTTTCAAATGTAAATGGATGAACATTTTTTAGAAGCTCCTTATTGCAATGGTTGCACCAAGTCAAAAAGGGAATGACATATATGTAGGTCGTGAAGTAAACGTGGGTAATTATATTGAAGTACATTGACATGACAAAGACTATAATTTGTCAATAATTTTTCTTAAAAAATGGAATTTACTTATGGATAATGACTTTCTCACATAAATTAATGTTGCATACTATTTACATTGTAAATGGTTGTTTTATTTTTTCTATTTATGGGTACAATATTAATCAATATAAATTAAAATGACTTTTCTTATTATCATTTTGATCTTATGTTAATACACTAAAGGATTTGTGGTTTTGATTTGATAGCTTGTTGATCTGGATTTATGAGCAGGACGAAATGAATAACATATTGAATACAATAACACAGAGATATGGAGAACAAAAACAGATATCCATTGAACACTAACTTCTATTGAATAAAGAAAATAGGTTGAAACTGTAAAACTGCAGAACTGAAAACAAGTTTATCAAATGGTGGGAGCTATCTTTGAGAAGAGATGTGGCTGCTACGCACATTCGTTTGAGAAGAATGATTACAATGAGGCTCCAAAGGCCTTTTTAACATTACTCATGAATTCCAAAACATAGACATCCAAAAAGCTAACCCTAGGAGATGAAACACCAAAAGTTATGTGGGCCCCGATGGGTAAGTTGGTACCTCAACTTCCCAAGGTCATAACTTTTGCATACGATCTATGTTTTAGGCGTGTGATATCTTGTTGGAAAGGTATTTTCGATAAATAAACATTATGCCATCAAAATATGATTTTTTTACAATTTGACTATGACAAGCCCAAAAAGCGTTGTTTAGGGCCCCAAAACAACCCCAAAAGTACAAAAAGATGCACTGACATGGAAAATTCCAAAATAAGCCAGTTGGAATAGGTGGGTGACCAATAATATCCACCTGGAAGTTGTGTAGGACTTTAGACAACCCCGCAAATACAAAACTCACAATTACAAAGAATTACATAAAAAATGTGTTGAACTAGAAAATGTCAAGATGAGCCAGTTGGAATAGGTGGGTGGCCACCAATATCCACCTGGATCAGTCCTCCCACCTTAGGAAGCAATGGTCTCCATTGTGTTGAGTTCCCCCATCAGGTGGGGAAATTTTTGCTGAATTTGGCCCTGGGTGAGTCACTTGCCTTGGTGAAGGAGTTTCCCTACCTTGACAACTCGATAAAGATGGATCATTTGCTAGCGAGTGCCCTTGACCGGTGTGTCCACTATTTGATTAGTGGATACATTTTCCATGTAATTAGGGTTGATATTTGTTGGTGTCAATTGTTCTGCGATCTCAAAAGTGTCCAATAATGGTGGAAAATATGGACGAAGGAGGTCCACATTGAACAGTGGGTGCAAGCCAAGGAAGGGGGGAGTGTTGAGCTCAAAAAAATTGTCACCCAAAGCCTTGGTGACGGTGTAAGGACCATAGAGAAGTGGAAAAATATTCCAATGGGGCCCTATGAGGCACTCTTTCTACAAATGTAACCAAACCTTGTTTCCCACCTTAAACCTGTGCGGTACCCAGTGTTTATCATGGTGCTACTTGTACTTAGCATTGGATTTCTGCAAAATCTCATGGACTTGTAGGTGGATGTGATGAATCATCTCAATGAATCGGGAGGCTTTGTTGGCCTCAGATTGAACATGGGGAGATTCTTCCTATGTGGTTGCAAGATGTAGTGCAACATCCATGGGACCTAAGGGTTGGAATCCTAGCCCCACTTGAAATGGGATATGGCTGGTGGAGCTATGGAGAGCCCTGTTGTATCCATGTTGAACATACAGAAGACTCTCATCCCATGTATGTGAATTTTTACAGTTATACATGCACATGATGTGTACAATCATCTGATTGACGAACTCAGTTTGACCATCGATTTGGGGGTGGAAGGAAGTGGATTTAGTGAGTTTGGTGTCCAACAATGACTAGAGGCTCGACCAAAATGTATTGAGGAACATGTTGTCCTGATATGAGATTATGGTCTATGGTATTCCAAAATGCTAATAAAAATGATTCTGTAGAACGACCACAATTTTCTCCATGCCAAAATGTCCTGCCATCCGACTGTAGTGAGCCTCCCAAATCATCTTTGCATGCTTTCTTGCTAGAACATAGAGGTGGCCCAAATGTCATAAAAATCCATCTTGAATGCGAAAATATGTGACATTCGTGCATCTACCCAAGAGCTGATAGGTGGCGGAGAAGTCAGTGTCACACTGATAAAGTTGGGGCCACTCAGATGCCTCATGCCCACAGGAATGGAGCACGGTGGTGAGTGCAGTAATGGG
Source organism: Picea glauca (assembly GCA_000966675.3). Lineage (NCBI taxonomy): Eukaryota > Viridiplantae > Streptophyta > Pinopsida > Pinales > Pinaceae > Picea > Picea glauca. Next base: position 110,614 of record JZKD02S1599449.1, on the reverse strand, counting down.
AGGTCGACTGAGGCAGTCAATGACACAATTTGTGCTCCATGTCTTATACTTGATGTTGAAATGGAACTGCTGCAAGTATGTGTACCACTTTTGATGGCGATCGTTCTTCAATTTCCCCTGTGTCTGTATGAACTACAGAGGCTTTTGATCAACGTGGATGATTGTTTCCTTTCCCAGAATGTAATATTTCCATTGGCGACAGGCTTGCATAATGGAATACATTTCCTTGTCATAAGTGGGGTATTTCCGAACGATATCTAAGAGTGTCTCACTATGTTATGCCACTGGATGACTGTGCTAAGTGATAATTGTGCCTACAACATAGTTTAAGGCATCAATATCAATCTCAAATGGTTGTTGCAGATCGGGTAAGTAAAGTACTGGAACTGAGCATAAGCGATGCTTCAAATTATCAAATGCTCGTTTTTGTGCCTTCCCTCATGACAACTTTGCCTTGCCACCGCCCCTGGTCACTTGGTTGAGGGCCCATGCAATATGGGAGAATATCAAAATGAACCTACGGTAGAAGTTGGCAAGCCCCAAGAAGCTTCGAAGCTCGATAAGTGTGGTCGGAGATGGACAGTTACAAATGACTTGGATCTTATCTGGATCCACATGTACCCCATGCTCATAAAAAATGTAGTGCAAGTATTGGACCCTGTTCATGTCAAAGGAGAATTTTTCCAAGTTGGCATATAGCTTGTGTTGCCGCAGAGAGCTCAAAACCTGTTGAATATGTTGCATGTGTTCCTCCCACGTTTTGCTAAAGATGAGGATGTCATCTAGATATACGACCACAAAATAGTTGGTGAAGGGTCTCAATACATCATCCATCAGCCTCATGAAAGTTGCTGGTGCATTTTTTAAGTCAAAGGGAATGACCAACCATTCGAAGAGACCTTCTTTAGATTTTAAAGTTGTCTTGCATACATCATTCAGTTCTATGGGAACCTGGTGGTATCTAGACTTTAGGTAAATATTGTTGAATAACTTCACCCCCTTGAGTTGGTCAAGAAGGTCATCAATGCGGGGAGTTAGGTACCGGTTCCTGACTATGATCTTGTTTAATTCTATGTAATCAATGCAGAGATGCCAAGTCCCTTCTTTCTTTTGCACCAGTACAATCGGGATTTCGCAAGGAGAGGAGCTAGGTCGGATGTGCCCCTTTTGAAGAAACTCTTGGATATGGCACTTGATTTCATCATTTTCCATTAGTGAATGATGATAGACTAGTCTATTGGGTAGAGGTCCACAAGGGGTTAGATCAATTTGATGCTTGACTTGGCAGTGCATCAGTACCCTGGTGGGTGAGGAGAATATGTCTATGTACTCTTCCACGGTCTTGTCCACTTGCTTCTGTTGCAAAGAGAGGCTCTGTGTAGAGGTCACAGATGTGGCAGTGACCTTATTTTCACTGCGAAAACGTATTACAAAGAAGACAAAATTCCCGGTCTGTTAAACGATTTTACTGCATTTCTTAGCAGAGATGAAATAGTGGTAGGCGACGCTACCTCTGGTATCCTGTAGAATTTTCTACCCAAAGTAATAATAACACTACAGGGTTTAGAATCATACACAACATGTCTCTTCCACAAATATTGTTGGCCTAATAGAACATCACGAACTTCAAGGGGAGAAATATCACAGAATACCTCATCTTTGAAGGACTTGATGCTGTAGGGAAGACGACATTGTTGGCTGACGTGGAGATCTCTTCCTTGGTGGAGCTAGGTGATGGTGTAGGGCTGCGGGTGTGGTGTCATCAGTAGGTCCAACCACTTGATGAAATGTGCTGAGATCATATTCTTTCGACTTCCGCTATATACAATGAAATGAAGCAGATCTCCCTTTACCCACATATGTGAGTGAAAAAGGCGTTCCCCTTCCTGTGGTTCTTCTGGTTCGCTTGGCTGGAATTTAGTGGTAGCAATAGTGGCATTGGGTTCGACATCGATAATCCACTTTCCTCTTTCTAGATTTTATTCGGAGTCAGAATATGCCTCTAACTCAAAGTCTTTCAACTCGACCATTAGTGACTTCTTGGATCGACATTCTTCAGTGTTGTGCTAAGGGTTTTATGATATTCACAACACTTCCCTATGTCCTTATTCGACTTCTCATTACCCTTCTTGGATTGCGGCTTGGAACAGTTGTTCTGAGAGTGACCATGTTTGATCTTCCCCTTTTTTTGTGGGTTGGGGCTGCCTTTTCCTTGCTTCAGTTGTGAGGAGTTTGCAAATCCAAACTCTTGCCTCTTCTACTTAAATTTCTACTTGATCTTGAAAACATATCTATAAGCCACACATAATGATGCGATGTCCAGAAAATCCATTTCTGTTTGAATTTATCTATGGAGACAACTGAGTTATTTGAGCACTAGATATCGTTCAGAATCTTTAATACCCAATTTGGTGCACAAGGTATGGAAAATATTGGTGAAATATGGTATTGTCTGGTCTGTTTCCTAATGTAGTGTGGTCCATCTTGTGTACTCTTCCTCATAGATTCCAATAGGGTAGTATTGTTCTTTAATGGCATCCTTGAAGGAATCCCATGTGGGGGCGACCAAAAATATTTTAGATTCCTCTGTGACCCTTTGCTGAGAGTAAGTATCCCACTAGTCCTTAACATGGGGGACGACCTTGAGGAGTGCAAAAGTAATCTTTTCCCTATCGGAAAAATTGTGGACTGAAAAATACCCTTCGAGCAGATTCAACCATTTATCTACAACATCTGCATCTATCAGTCCTTCAAATAATGGAATATCAAAATTTACTTGTACCTTTAAGGGAGTTGCATGAATGCTTGATGAAGATGCGTCTCCTGTGGGCAAGCTCCGAAGGATTTGTGCAAAGTTGTCCATCATTTCGTTTCTTTGTTGCACAAGGGCTTCCTCGAGCAATAGTTTAAAAGGATCTCTTGCTCCGTCATCTTTCTTATCGTCTCCCATGAGTTTTTTTCTGGCTCGTCACGACCGATATTGCAAAGGCTCGACTGGTTTGAGTCCCAACTTCTTGTAGCCAGATCTTGTCGGGGACATGCACAAAAAAAAAGAAAATGAAGAGTAGGTCGATCTGATACCAATGATTCACATTTATGAGTGGAACGAAATGAATAACATATTGAATACAATAACACATAGATATGGAGAACAACAATATATATCCATTGAAAAATAACTTCTATTGAATAAAGAAAATAGGTTGAAACTGTAAAACCGTAGAACTAAAAACAACTTGCTCGAATGGTGGCAGTTATCTTTGAGTAGAGATCTGGTTGCTACGGGAATTCGTCCGAGGAGAATGATTAAAATTAGGAACCAGAGGCCTTTTTAACATTACTTGTGAATGCCAAAACCCTATACATCCAAAAACCTAACCCTAGGAGATGAAACGCCAAAATTTATGTGGGCCTTGATGGGTAAGTTGGTACCTCAACTTCCCAGGGTCGTAACTTTTTCATATGATCTCCATTTTAGGCGTGTGATAGCTCGTTGGAAATGTATTTTCGATAAATACACATTATTCCATCAAAATCATAATATGTCTATAGTTTGACTGTGGCAAGCCCAAAAAATGTTGTTTAGGGACCCAAAACGACCCCAGAAGTACAGAAAGATGCACTGACATGAAAAATTACAAAATAAGCTAGTTGGATTAGGTGGGAGGTCACCAATATCCACCTGAAAGATGTGTAGGGATTCAGATAGCCCCAATAGTGTAGAACCCACAATTACAAATAATTACAGAAAAACGTGTTGAACTAAAAAATGTCAAGATGAGCCAGTTGGAATAGGTGGGTGGCCACCAATATTCACCTGGATCACTTGTAGGGATTAGTCAATAGTTCGATGTTAGGGCTAGTCATATGATAGTGACATATGGATTGGGATATTAAAACAATCATAACCTAACATACCTATCATACCCACCTAACCCACCCAACCCTTTAACCCAACCCACTAACCTACCTAACTCACTAAACCAACTAAAGTACCTAAACTACATCAATGACCCACATAAATTACATAATGCACTAACCTACCCAACCTATCCTGCTAATTTACATTGCCTTCTTAAAATAACCTAACCTACTAATCCACCTAGCTTATAATTTATCCCATCAACCTAACATAATGAACCTACTAACCTAATCCAAGCTACCTCTCCCACTAGCCTACTTCACAAGTCACCAAAACATAACCCACCTAACCTTCCAATCTCCATCCAAGTTATATATGCTACCCCATTGACACATTTAACCTACCCCACTAACCTATATTACCTACATAGCCTACCCACTACCTCACTTAGAACCTATCTATCCCACTAACTTGCACAATCCACTTGACCCACTCACCCACATGATCCATCTAATCCTTAACCTACCCCACTAAATTTCCTAATCCATATAATGTACTAACCTACCCAACACACTAACCCATAACATATACCACTAGCCTACCTAAAATTATAACCCACTAACCTACTAAATCTACTAACCCACTAACCTACCTAACACATGTAGCCCAACTAAGCCTCCTAACCTAACCTACCAAAGCCACATAATACAAAATAACCCACATAACGTACTATGCCCAAGTTACAAAAAGTTAATCAACTTAACTTATACCTTACCCATTAACCCATATGAACTACTCAATGTAACCAATTAACCTACTTACCCAATAACATACCTAACCTAATCTACCTACCACACTAATCCCTAACCTACATGTCCCACTATTTTACCAAACCAAGCTAGTTCACTAACCTAATAGACCCAACCTACCTGATCTAACCCAATAATTACCAAACTGATCTAATATATCCTAATTACCACCTAAATTACCTAACCTACTAAACCCTAATTAATTACAACGATATTAAGTTGTTGAATCTACATGCTTTACTTAAATGATCAACTAGGGTGCATAGGCTTTTGAGGTGATTGCATTGTTTATTAAATCTCCTAAGCTTCTTATGCTATTAAACCTGTTGTCCTAAGTCTAAATGTTATAAAGCTATAATGTTGCTGACAAGTGAAACTAATTCAACCTATCAAAAGTTTAGGAATTTTGAAAATCAAGTGATATAGGGCATATAGTTCTCTTTAGCTCTCTAAGCTCAACTTTCTAGAATATACTAGTAAAGTGGGAAAAGAGCGCCACAGGAAAAACTTAGAGCTAAAAGCTATATAAAACAAGAATGAATTCAACAACACACTCAATAACACTATAATTCATCTACCAACCACAGGGTCATATGACACTAGTTGAAGAACTTCAATAGAAGATGCAACTAGAAGATGACTCCCAAAACAAAAAATAAAAAATAAAATTATTCCTCAACCACCCACATGGATGTAGGATTCTAGAATGAAGAATCATAGAACATACTCAACTAATAAATGTAAATTCAATCACAAAAACATGCACAAAAAAGCAGTCACCAATAAACTCTTCAGGTGAGTCATTACTCAAAGAGGAATGATGAACCCCATAATATCTTTTAATTCAATTCTTCAATAGGAATTATTTCATTAATAGAAGTGTTCTAAAAAATTACAAGACTACTATGCAACTCACAACTCTTATTCTAGTTAATGATAATCTAATCAAATTCAAGTTGTATATGAATACATATATACTAGGGAGTTATTGGATCCCTCAAGACAGATGCTAGGGAATTCCAAGACTCCCCCCAACTAATCTTTCCCCAGGAATAACCATCTTCCATGTGATGGTTAATCGTCATGTTGGTGGGTTGTTGAAGAAACAATTTATGGGGTACACCATCCTTCTCGATTGGCTAAATTGGTGGGTTGTTATAGAGGTGAATTCTTAGGTCCATTTATGATCTTCTTGATTGGTTGAGATGATGGGTTAAGATTTCCTTATCACCGATTGAATAGTTTCCGCTAGGATTACGAAATTTGATCAAATTTCAATAGAGTTTGCAATGGGTTGTGGTTTTGGGAACACTATGTAGCTTGTCTATCTATTGTATTTATAATTTATTATCACAAGTAGTGTAGTTGTATTTATTGATGGAATAAATGAAGATCCATTCTACCACAAATATAAGACTTCATAGAAGGGAAAATATAACATAAATAACTCATAAACATGCATGCAACTAACAAATATTCATCAAACATACATGCAACTTAGATACTTCATCACAATTTATCATAAAATACTACCAAATTATATCGATTGCAAGTAATTTACTAATAAACTACAATGAATACAAAAATTGATAGTTTGGATCAAAGGTGGAAAAGTTAAGGTTTTCAACAAATAAAAGGTCATGGAAAGTTGAGAAATGTGTGTCAATTATGGTGCTCATCTTACCCTCAACTAAAGGGTTGCACATCCCATATGCAACAAAAATTATGACCATTAATACTCCCCTTGTATCTTTCTCTCCTCCTATGGAGTAATACATTCACCAATTGTTGTGGATGTCTTTTGGCAATCCTGTCTTGTGGTGTGCACTATTCATTTCATTTTCTTGTTGTTCCTCCATACATGTTTCTCTAAAATCATAATACATGAAATGAGTCAAGTCTTACCTAGGATGAAAACTTAGAAATTTAACAATATCCTTCCATCTCCTCTCGGCAATAATGTGAACCTCGCTTGATCCTATATTGTATGGAATATGATGTAGTAAAAGTGAGAATGAAAGTTTTATCCCCAACCAATTGAGTACAATTTGATGAATAATTTCAATATACAATTCAACTCTGACCATAGTTATCTAAATCCTAGGTAATGAGTGAGGTTCTCTCCTCTGAAACCTTTTTAGTAATTCATTCTAGTGCATTTGAACAATTTGTAGCATCTTATCTGTATAAGTTCCTATTATTTCGTTGTAGAACGATGTTTATTCTAATTAAATATTCTCTAGCATAGGAAATGAAATATGGTCCAATACCAAACTAACATGATTCATCCAAACCTCCTTGGTCCTTGTGTGTTCCCCCTAATCCCCAACTCAGTCTTCATCACATCAATTTTATATTTTCTCATTTATGCAAATATGATTTGTTCGTTATCTAGCCATGAGATAAAATTTCTTTATTGCACATCCCCAATATAAGGGTTAGGAGTCCATCTCAACAGTTGTGGAAGTACATAATTATGTAAATACAATTCACATAGTAAATTTTGCCTCTTTGGAGTACTGGAAAAGTAAATCTCACAAAACTCCTATGGATTGTGTACTTTCAAGGGAAGATAAAAAGCAAGTCTTCCAATTAAAAATTTAAACCATTATTCCCTTAAATATAATGCATAAACTCTGACCAAGGGTTCATTCACTAGAATTTCAACTACGTATTCCACAACATGTTTACAAAGATCCATAAATATGATTATTTCATATCCTTTTCTCCAATTTATTCCATTTGTTTAACCATCTCCATTTTATCGCAACATTTTCATTCATTAATTGTTGTAAACTATGGGAATACTCTATTGAAGTAAGATAAAATATTTTTTTCAAAGAAGAAACTACTTTTTGATATTCCTTGATGCAGATTAATCCTTGGCCTCATGCCTCTATAACCGTTTTCCACTTGGTATCCTCGTGTTGAATAATATAGAGTTGCTTCATTATTTATTCAAATTTGTTGGTTGGTGTGGGATGTTGCAATGTTTCTCTTCAACCTTTTATATCCTAGTTATTGCATCCTAACATGTGGTTTCCGCTCCACAATGAAGGTTCATGTATCATCCACTTCTTCAATGGTAGCAACAATGAACCTTGGTGGAATAACATATTCCTCACACTGAGGGGATTCCTCAATATCAATGATAAACTATGTAGCTTGTTTTAAAGAACCTTCTTCAACAAATTTAGGAATTTTGGTTTTAGGTTCCTCAACAAGCTAGGTCTCCCTATGTTCACTAATTCTCTATGTATAACTACTAGGGTCTGCAACTTCTATAACAATGGTTGCAAATTTTGTAGCTTCTTCAACAATTATTACAGGCTCTTGAAATTGAACACCCCTAAATCACATGGCTTAAGCACTAACAAACTGGTCCCAAGCCATGTCTTGTAGTTTCCTTTGTAGTGCATCTAAAGCTAATAATTTAATTAATCCAATGTATGCAAGGGCACCATATCTTCCATTATATACTTCTACGAACATCCTCCGTAGTGACTATACAATAAAGAATGGTATGGTAATTATTTGTTGATAGTAATGCTCTAGAAATTTTGATCCAGGTGGATATTGGTGGCCACCCACCTATTCCACTTGGACCCCCACCATTGCTTCTTTCAGTTTTTCAGTTTTCGCACAGTTTACTATTTTTAGTAGTTTTTTCGGGTCCTGAACTTCCGGGGCCATTTTGAGGCCCTAAACGATGTTTTTTTTTTGCGTATGTTGTTGTTGAAAATTTACATCTAACGATGCTATTTTTTCTCAAGCATTTTAGGCCTCGGATAGATCTTTCCAATGAGCTATCATACGCCTAAAACAAAGATCGTATGCAAAAGTTACGACCCCGGGAAGTTGATGCACCAACTTACCCAAACGGGGCCCACATG
>JZKD02S1599449.1:60920-85153 GCA_000966675.3 Picea glauca | reverse complement strand
AATCCATTAAGTTCTGGTTCTAGTCAAAATCAATGGTAGGAGTCATAGTTACTATGGCCCTTTCCCTTTTAAGAGTATCTGTGGGTTATTTCAAAGGTTCATTTGAGCACATAGTGACTTATCAGACACTATAAGAGTATCGAGCATCAATTTCAAGTCACTTGATCTCAGTTCAAATCAGTTACAGGGTGTTAGATTCATTTTGGTCCGTGCCTCCATTATGAATCAAAGGTACAGTAGGGCTAAATAGATTTAAAAAAAATTGTGTACCTTATCCTACTACCACCTATTGGGCATCTGCATAATAGTCATCATATCCTTATGTCCATCAACATCATGATAGCAACCAGGTAGGCTCATTCCAACCTTGTTCGGATTGTATTGGAACCATGATATTTTTCCCTAAGGGGAAGCCTTCTCGAGATTATTTTTGAGTTTTGAAACCCTCCTAGATCAGAATTCCCTATTGTTGACTCAAAAAATTCGTCACCTACTAATCTAACATGTAAATTATTGCAAGGAATATATATACATTTATTTTAATAATAATAATGAGTGGGGTACCCTAGAAGAAAACATATGGGTGATTATTTTCGACATAACATTTACCTCGGGTTGTTTTATCTTCATATCAGTTATGATGTTTCAAAATTATGGTATATTGATTCAAGTTTTAATGTTTATCATCACACATGTCTAGATGGTGTCAAATACTTGCTTGCATTTGAATATGGTAAATGGCAGTTTTGCAAAAGGCGTCAGAGGGTGGTAACTCTATTTATTTCTTATTGGTATGGTGACAATAATATGATACTCATCAAATGGATTTGCAAAAGGTTGTCTCTATTCCTATAATTACATGCACGGTGAAAACAATTTCAAAGCATAAGAGTTGCAAATTTGAGTTTATATTGCTTACATGGTTTTTCTTTGAGTTTGGTATATACATATAGGTCATTTTTTTATAGGGAAAATAAATACAAACTATACATGTCAATGCAAATCGTGTAAAGTTTAGTTTTTCATACATATAAGGTTGGCATGGTGATAATGTGTTGGAAAATGGTATAAACCTTGGGTTTAACATAACACATGATATATGTTAAATGACATATAATTGAATGGCATATTATATATCATTGAATTTGCACAAATATATAAGCCTTGGCCTATTCATATGAGTATATGTGTCGATTTGATAACGTATAATAGTGAAATGACAAGATTGATGGTAATTGTAAAATGGCACTTGAGGTTGATATAACACATGGTTATGTGAGTTGATAGTGATGCAACTTAGTAATTATAATATTATCATGACATGAGTTTTATGGTTTCATTGTTCCATTGTTGATTTGGAATGCACATATGGTGTATGGTTTGTGAAGGTAAATGTGATGGGCTGGCCATGCATTAAATTATAAAGGACGTGGGAATTGACTCCCACTGTTTTGTATTTTACCATCTCACTTTGCCTTGGGTTTTGGTCATTTTGTTTTGTTGATATTGTGGAGAAAGAAAGCTTGAGATTGGCTTGGAAACCCTGCTCCTGGTAGTTGAAGCAATCGTCTCAATCCAACATAGATATAAAAAAATCTTCAAGGCAAGGTATGTTCTCACCAGTCTATTGAACATCTCTTGCATGTATTTTGCAAAGCAATGCGTTAGTAATGGCTCCATTTCTTGACTAGTATTGAGTGTGCGGCTCTTTCTCCTTGATTTTCACTCTTGAATGGAAATATTGTTCTAGGGTTTCTGTTTGAAAAAGAAAAGGAAATGGTTTTACCCTCTCCTAAATTTATTCCTCTCTCCATTAATTTTTTTTCATTTTTCATTTATCTAGAGGTTTGCCAGCAACAATTCTCAAAGTGAAATGAACCCACCTTTTGGTAAAGGTTTATGAGTTGTGACCTGGGTTCGAATTCTTGTACAATCCTTATGGATAATACACTCAACATAAGAAATATTCATAGAATTTTCATGGGTTGAACCCATTTTTTATATGTGCCAAATTCTTGGCCACTTTTTAAATGAAAATTTGCTTTCGGTTGCCCATTGTTGGGAACTTATCTAGCCAGCAACAAAATGGTTCTATGTATGCCATGTCTAAGTTGGGTTGCGAACCCATGCCCATATTATGGATGGTTAGTTTTTAAATTGTTTACAAGATGTTTTCTCTTGCATTACTTACACAACCATCAATATTATGTGTCAATGCATATTATTTGCTAAGCTTATGTGGGTTCAAACCTAGGTTATGAGTATTGTTTCCAATACATAATGAATATATGTTGGTTAAATGCTTGGTTATATAATATTTGAACCCTGATTTTATAAGAAAGGAAATTGTTACGTATGAATCAAAAGGAACCATAGATGTGGCCATATCTATGGCAAATGTTTTGGATTTGAATTTGATGGTTATATCATAATTATGGCTAAGAATTTTATTGGGTTTATAGCCAGTTGTAATCAGATCATGTTGGGCATGTCCCCAGTTCTTTGATATGACTACATGTCCATCATTTCATTTTCTAGTTACATTATTTGATCCCACCCGAGTACCCTATGTCTCTTTAATTTAAATTTGTGATGGTATGATATCAATGCATTGTTGATTCAGTTCAGATATTCACGTGATTTTACACTCATAATTTGGTTTAAACTCTTGGTAACTCGACAGAAAAAGTGTTTGGCTAAAAATAAAAGTCATTTCGTCTTATTCAATATTTAATTACTAAATCCATCGTATAGTTCTGAATCTGACACCATTTTTGCAAATAGTTCTGAAAGATCATTACTAGTTTGACATCCAGATGGTATGATATAAGTTTGAGTGGTTGAATACAAAGATACATTGCATGTGTAGCAGAGGATTAAAATATAAATGAAGAGTTTATTTTTTATATGGACAGGGCATTATCTCCACATCATATATCACTTTCTAGAAATTATTCTTAAATTTCTCGAAACATATTTCATTTAATTTCATGGAATTACTCTGCCTGTTTATGTAAATATAAAACTTTAAAAAAGAAATCTAATAGTAGATTCATTTATATTACATTGATATTGGTTCTAGTCAAAAGAATATATATTAGAAGTTTGTTTTTTATTTGGAATAACTATGAGAATAAGAGGGATGTTTTCGGCATGCATGAATATTGTGGAAAATGGCTTATAAGTGTTCTGTTATGAACTTTACTGAGATGAGAAATGATATAAGTTAAGAAACGAATTAATTGATTGTAAATGGATTATGAACATGAGATTTATCATGCACTCCTGTCATTTTATAACATTTGTCGCAGATTATATATCCCTTATCATTTCTTATTCCATTTTCATTCATTGCCCATGTTCAAAGAAATTAATGACTATTTGGTAAAGAATGAATAGTTCAGATATTTGGAACAACAAGTAAAGAGAGGGTTGCTTTTCAGATTATGGTTTTTATTCCTTATTTTCCCTCATTCCCTTTTATTATCCTTTGGCATACTTGATTGCTTGGTATTTTCAGAGCAATTGCTAAATCATTTGAAAGAAAAACAGTATTCGATGTTTAATATATTGTGTCTTGTATATTCACTAATTTAATTATTGATGCATATAGATGAGTTTTTCAGCCATGGCAGTAATCGCAGTGGAAACGAGGGAAACTGGGGTTGAAGAGGAAGAGTGCCTAATATTTTTGGGAAGCAAGGAAGAAACAAAAAAATGATATTATCAATCCACTTTGATGCCAATTCATAGGAATTCAACTAGCTGGTGAAAAATGGCTATTTGAATCTTGTCGGACATCATGCTTTGCATCCACCTCAATCACCTATTGCTTCTCCTTTGCAACCTCACCCGCGCATAGATGATTTTCCTGAGCCACCTCCTATGCAACCTACCAATGTTGGTTGGGAGAACATTCCTACAAATCCTCCTTTTGGCATAGTTCGATGGCCTAATGTCCCATTACCACCACCTCCTCCTATTCATCCTATGCCTCATGTTTCTTATGTAGCATCAATGGAATTTTTGTCTAAGTACCCAAAAAATATAAATCATTTCCCCTTGAATCTCAGTTGGATAAAGGAAAACAACTTGTAATCTCCTTAAGCTTTGACTCATCTAAGGCCTCCTCCATAAAATCAAGACTACCCTCTCTCAAGAATACTCCTCCAAAATGGTTTTTTGTATGCCAAGTCTAAGTTGGGTTTCAAACACGTGCCCATATTATGGATGGTTAGTTTTTAAATTGTTTACAAGATGTTTGCTCTTACATTATTTATGCAACCAAAATTATTATGTGTCAACACATATTATTTGCTAATCTTATGCGGGTTTGAACCTAGATTATGAGTATTGTTTTCAATACATATTGAATATACGTTGGTTAACTACTTGGTTATATAATATTTGAACCCTGATTTTATAATAAAGGAACTTGTTACATATGACTCGTAAAGAACCATATATGTGGCCATATCTATGGAAAGTTTTTGGATTTGAATTTGATGGTTATATCATAATTATGGCTCGACTTTTTATTGGGTTTATAGCCAGTTGTAGTCAGCTTGTGTTGGAAACGTCCCTATTTCTTTGATATGAATACATGCCCATTTTTTCTCTTGTTGGTTACATCATTTGATCCCACCCAAGTACCCTATGTCTCTTTAATTTAAATTTGTGATGGTATGATATCAATGAATTGTTGGTTCAGTTCAGATATTCATGTGATTTTACACTCGTCATTTGGTTTGAACTTTTGGTAACTCAACAGAAAAAGTGTTTGGCTAGAAATAAAAGTCATTTCATATTATTCAATATTTAATTACTGAATCCATCCTATAGTTTTGAATCTAACACCGGTTTTGTAAACAACTCGAAATATCATTACTAGTTTGACATCCAGATAGTATGATATAGGTTTGAGTGGTTGAATACAAAGATACCTTGCTTGTGTAGCATAGGATTAAAATATGAATGAAGATTTTTTTTTTTAACAGAAATGGTTATGGAGCTTTATTTAATATCTGGCAGAGGGCGCTGCCTAACCCTTACATTTCAAAATCAGAGCTACTGCTCGGTATCCCATCTTCTATCTTGATTGCTAATCCTTTCTTACAACCCAATTCTAAATTTCGATGAATCCCAAACATCTAGAGCTTAATCTACTAGATAACGAAACATTGTCTTCATGCTGGAGTTCCTCAAAGCACTGTGGGCGATCGGACAAAGCCCACCACCGAGTGTCTTCCTTACCCGACTTTGGAGGATGCCTCTGTTGTAGCTTCTGAAATCTTTCTTAATGCCTTAGTGAGATCTTCAACCTGTTGTTCCAGTTTGCAGAGTCGCTTCCCCAACTCGCCCATAAGGATGGCCGCGTCCTTCAGCCCCGTCTGAATTTCTTCTGCTAGATCCTCCCTTAGTTCCTGTATTTCCATATGTAGCATTTCCCATTTCCACTGGAGCATGGACACTTTGATGCTTTCCAGTTCTGCTTTAATCAATTCAATTCACTCCTTCGGGGTGAGAGATGGCTTGGATGCCGACTCCATACCTTCTGCTCCTGAGATTCTTTTTTTCCCTTATACACAGTGAAATCGCGCGTCTGTCTGCGAGTATGAGGGTTTGCACCGTGAGGGATTCCTTTAAAATCTAATCCGCCTTCCCTGTCACGGGACCCCCCTCGGATTGAGCCTGACTCTGAATCTCTGTACTGAGATCTCGCCCGTCCCACATGAGCTATGTTGGATCTGGTGTCCTTCCGGACTGACGCCTTGCCCACGTGAAGAGCCATGTCGCGATTTCCTATAAGCTTAGGAAATGGTATGATAATATGTTCCCCCATTGACATTCAGATGGGCTTTGCTTAGCTGAGTACCGTGATTTGCTTCCTTGTCGGCCTGCCTGTTCAGAGATCTCAACACATGATAAAATTTATATTCCTTGAGCTGCGCCAGGAGTAGGAGGATCTTCTTGTATAATTGAACCAAATTTATAATCTTTGGGATCCTTTTAGAGTTCAATGCATCAACAACCTATTTTGAATCTCCAAAAATCATGATTTTCTGGATTCCCCTTTTTATCACCTGAGTGAGACCTTGCCAAAGTGCTAGGAATTCCGCTTGATTGTTAGTGGAATAGCCTAAACCCAAAGCGTAAGACAAGTGAATTTTGCCAGAGGGTTCAAAAATTATTCCCCCTCCCCCTGCCTGACCAGGGTTACCCTTGGAGGACCCATCGAAGAAGAGGCACCACTCGTCAAGCGACGATCTCCACTTCAGAAATTCTTGTTCCTCCAACCTAATCTTCCAGTTCCTTTTTTGCAGAGATTTGATTCGCTTGATGTCAGGTTGGGATTGGCTGAATTCCTTGAGCCACCTTCCTTCTTCATCGGAGAGGGTGGTTGAGTTTCGGATAGAGGTCTTCGCACTTAAAGCTTCTGAAATCATAGTCCTGGCTTTGATAGCCACCTGGGATGGCAGTCTTCTTTCGTCTTTGAAAACTCTGTTATTCCTCTCCAACCAAATCTTCCAGCAGAGAAATTTGGGGATCCACATCCAGACAGTTTTGAGGAGGTTCTTCTTCCTCAAATCAAACAGTGACAAAGACATCCAACTACTTAAAAGCTCTGAGGCCGAGGTTGGAAGGTTGGAAGAAGCCGAACCTATTAGAAAGCCCCAAACTTCTTTGGATAACTCACAAGTGATAAGAAGGTGCGCAGTGGTTTCTTCTTCCTGGTTACACAGGGGACAATGAGAAGGCCCTTCCCAACCTTTCCTTTTAAGATTATCAAAGGTTAAGATGCTATTGTGGATCAGAGTCCAAACAAAGAGGTCTACTTTAGGAATTGAGGGAAAATTCCAAAGTGCTTTCCATGGACCTGGATTAGGAGGGACCCATGGTAAGTCAAAAACTTCCTTATAGCCAGCTGCTGCTATGTATAACCCTGATTCTGAACCCCAGCCTCGCTTATCTTTGGACCTGGCACTAATTGGTGACTTCCCTTGAAGGAAATCTAGCAGAAGCGTTGCTTCCTCTTTGATCTCTTCCAGATAGCTCCCTAGATTCCATCCTTTCCAAGATTGCTTGTCATCATTCTTCCAGATGGAGATATCCCAAAGCGTTCTGCAGTTGTTGGCCAAGAGCCAATCCTCTATATTCCTTGTTTTCCTTAGCCCTGTGAGGGGTTGTTCTCCAAGAATGGAGTCCTCCCAGATCCAGATTTTTTATCTGTTTCCTGGTATCCAGGTGAGTTTAGGATGAAAGAATGGCAGGGCTCTCTGGCACAAGTTGAAGATCGGGGAGCCAATCTACACTTTTGCAGGTCTCTCTAGGCATCGATCCCTATCGCCTGTGAAATATTTGTTCCTGAGGATTTGCTTACTCCAGGTTCTTTTCCCGGTAATCATTCTCCAAAGAAGCTTGCCTCCCATAGAAAGATTATGAACAGCCACATCTCTTATACTAAGACCCCCTTCCAACTTTGGCTTCTTGACCTTGTCCCATTTGACTAAGTGGAGTTTCCTTTCACAATTCTTGCCTCCTTCCCACATAAATCTCCGGAGCAATTCATCGATTTTGTTTGTTATAGTTTTGGGGGTGAGGAGCACCGAACACTGATAAATTGAGAGGCTGGTAATGACCGAGTTCATCAACACCACTTTGCCTGCTTTGTTGAGCCAATTTTCTCCCCACGCTTGAATCTTGTTTTTGAGTTTATCCACCATGGGCAGCCAGTGCACAACCTTAGAGTGGACTTTGAAGATCGGGATCCCCAGATAGATAAAGTTGTCCCAGGTTGTTATTCCTTCCATCTCAAGGATACGACCTATTTGCAGCAATTCACGAGGATTATAGTTCCAACAGAAAATCTTACTCTTATGGTAATTTATTTTGCTTCCCGAGCAGGCTTTGTAGAGGTCGAATTATGTTTTGAATCTCCTTGCTGTCTTGAGGTTGGCATTACCCAATAAGAGGGTGTCATCAGTGAACTGAGCATGGCTAACCTCCTTGACTGAAGGGACTACTCTAATGCCTAGAAGGATTCTGTTTTGAAGACAACTCTGCAGTTGGAAACTTAGCACCGAGGCTTGTAATACATAGAGCACAGGGGATAACAGGCAGCCTTGCCTTAGCCCTCTTGAAGCTTGAAAAAATTTAGCAGGGCGTCCGTTTATCAGAGGGGCGATCCAGGGTGTTGTAATACAGGACTTAACCCACCCAATAAACTTCTGATTGAACCCAAAATTCCTCATGATTGCAAACAGAAAGTCGTGTCTGACCCTGTCGAATGCATTGGCTAGATCCAGCTTGACTACCATGCCCTTCTCTTTTTTCTTGCAGCTAGTATGGATGGCTTCTTGAACTAGAATAATGTTATCTAGAAGTTGTCTCCCTTTCACAAACCCTCCTTGATTTTCCGGAATCAAATTTGGTAGAATTCTTTTGAGCCTGTTAGCCATTATTTTGGTAATGATTTTGTAACCCATGTTACAAAGGGATATCGGTCTGAATTTGTTGAAACTTGTAGCCCCTTTTTCTTTTGGAATGAGGGCTAAGAAGGAAGAGTTTGTGTTGCCACCCAACTTGTTACAGGTCTGAGATCTCGTGACCATTCTGCATAAGTCCTTTCTTATGATATCCCAACAATGAGTATAGAAGCAAGCTGTAAAACCGTCCGGCCCAGGCGCCTTATCTGGATTCATACTGAAGACAACTTTCCTGATTTCGTTAATACTGACAGGTCTGTTCAGCATCCAATTCTCCTCTTCGGTGACCAGAACTGGCACTTCTGATAACGGATAGGAGTTCGAATCCAAGACCTCCATATCGGGAGCTAAGTAAAGATTTTTGAAATAGGAGTGAGCCGCCTTCTTTATGCCTTGGGAATCCTTGAAAACTTGGTCTTGCCAATGAATCTCACTGATGGAGTTGTAGTTTATACTTGCTTGAGCTTGCTTGAGATTGCTTGTGGAAGAAAGCTGTGTTCTTGTCTCCATCTTGAAGCCATAACGCCCTTGATTTGATTCTCCAATAGGTTTCTTCTTTCCTGCAGCTTTTATGATACTTGCTTTGAATTTCGGATTCCCGGCTAAGGAGCTCCTGGGTGACTTGGGCTTCTTCCATAAACAATTGATGCCTTTCCAAGGTCTGCTGGATTCTTTTCCTTTCGTCCATAGGTGAGCCTAGCTTTTTTGCCCACATTTTTAGGTTAACCTTGAGTCTTCTAAGCTTCTCTTCCCAAACGAAAAAGGGGGAACCAGAAATAGGAACATTCCAGGAGTTTTGAACTAGGTTGAGGAAGTCATCTTGACCTATCCAAATTGGGCTGAATCTAAACGGAATGGGGCCTAGCACTGAACCAGGAAGAAGGGATAGGGATATAGGTTTGTGGTCAGAGGTGTAATGAGGGGGAATCTTGGAGGTCGCCATAAGCCCAAGGGTAAGGAAGGAGGACTGGATGAGGAAACGGTCAAGCCTGGCTGCTATGTGACCTAGTCCTAATCTTTTATTGGACTAAGTATATTTCCCGTTGGTTGGTGAAATATCTTCCAACTCCCACTCCAACATCAGATCTTCTACCCATTCTCTAGCAGGATCCCGGACAATAGAACCCCCTTTCTTCTCGACCAACAAAAGGGTGACATTTAGATCACCTGCCACTACTAGATTCTCGAAAGATTGTCGATTAAGAAACGATTTTAAAGAGTCCCAGCATTCTTTCTTCTCATTAAATGTAACAGGGACATACAAGTTAAATAGACTTACCATATGTCCAGATCCTTTATGGTACAGTTTGGTAAATAACCAATGGGTGGTTCCTGCTTCTTCAACTAGCTCGAGCTTTGCAGAATCCTAGAGTGTTGCCAACCCCCCGGAGGCTCCTCTAGCGCTTACTGCCCTTCCAGGGCCATTCTTCCAGAATACTTTGCTTACCCGAAGGAGATCTTCCTCCTCCATTTTCGTCTCCTGGATTAGGAGGACTTCTGGTCTCACAAGCCTTACTAAATCCCTCAAGGCTTCTTCTTTCAGTTTGCTTCCTAGTCCTTTGCAATTCCAGGAGACGTATTGCATTATTTGCCTGGATGGATAGGGAGCACACCTTTCGGTGTCTTCCCTATTTTCACCCCTGATCTGGTGTTCACCATCTCTAGGATTGTGTACTGTGTGCCTTGAGCCACTTCCTTGTAGGTTTGCTCTTCCCTTCTCTTCTTCTCTGTCTTCCTTCCCCTCTTTGGCTGCTCAGGTGTTCCTTTCGGGCTGCTTACTTCTGTGTCTTCCTCTTCCGAGTTTTCCACATCTGTATTTGTATCCAAGCTGATATTCTCCTTATTCGGACTGGAACTCTTAGAGGGCAAGATTGGTTCAACTGGGGCCAAAGGCATTTGGTTTTTCTCTCCTTTTGGTTCTTTTGTGGGGGTTTGCTTCTCTTTTGGGGCTTCTTGGGCTTTTTGTTTTGGGTTGCCGTTTTTTGGTGGTTCCTGGTTCATTTTTTCCTTGCTTTTATCATTATAGGATTTTTTCCCTTTCTTCACTTTCTGCCAACCGTCTGCGTCTTCTTTCCCATTGGTTTGCATTTTGGAGCAATTTCTTTGGAAGTGTCTGTGCTCCTGACAATTCCTACACTTGAATGGCAGGTGCTCATAGTCAAGTTTCTGATAATGAGTCCAAGATCCAACCGTTAACTTAACTGCTTCAGGGAGCCCCGCCTCCAGATCAACTTCCACGCAGATTCTGGTGCAGGTGTATTGTCCTTTGTTGTCAGCTCTGTCAATAAACCTGCCAACTATGTTCCCTATCCTTTGCAATGATTCGAAATCCCAACAATGCATAGGAAGGTTTGGTAATCTGACCCACACCGGCACGTCCTTTGGCATGTCCACCAATGGATCAAAATCGGGTGTCCATTTATTCAAATATAGTCCCTGCGTCCCCAAAAAGTAGGGGCCATTCCTGAAGATTAAATCCCGATCTTCTTCTAAGATGAACTCGAACACAAAGAACCCTCTTCCAACCGGGTAGCAGGTAACTCCGTGTTCCAGATTTGGCCTCCAATTCCGTTGGATCCAGTCGTCCATTGTTTTGGTAGATGGCCAAAGACCCATGAACTGACCCACAAGACCTTTTTGGGCAAGAGCTAAAGCAATTTTCATTGGATTCTCTTTGGGTAATACGATTTCTGGAATTTCCTCCAGCTTCTTAATGAATTTCGGAATCGCGGGAGGGGAGGACTTCTTCCCTCTGCTATTGACAAGCCTACGAAAGGCATCCTCGATCGTCCTCGAAGGAGGGGGGGCGGCCACCCCGCCCCCTGGCGCCGCCATGGAACCACTCTACACCCCGCACCAGCATCGAACCCTAATACCAGCACCGAACCCTAACACTCAAAAAATAAAATATGAATGAAGATTTTATTTCATATATGGATGGGGCATTATCCCCACATCATATATCACTTTCTATAAATTATTCCTAAATTTCCCGAAAGATATTTCGTTGAATTTCATGGAATTACTCTGCATGTTTATGTAAATATAAAACTTTAAAGAATATATTTACTAGTAGATTGATTTATATTACATTGATATTGGTTCTAGTCAAAATAAGATATATGAACAATTTTTTTTTTAATTATTTAGAAGAATTATGAGAATAAGAGGGATATTTTTGGCATAATTGAATATTGTGGAAAATAGCTTATAAGTGTTATGTTATGAACTTTACTCAGATGGGAAATGATATAAGTTATGAACATAAGTTATTAATTGTAAATGGATTGTGAACATAAGATTTATCATACATTCCCATCATCTTATAACATTTTTCGCAAATTATAAATCCCTTATCATTTATTATTTATTTTCATTCATTGCCCATGTTCAAAGAAATTAATGGTTGTTTAGTAAAGAATATATAGTTAAGATATTTGGAACAACAAGTAAAAAGAGGGTTGTTTGTCAGATTATGGTTTTTCTTCCCTAGTTTCCCTCATTTCGTTTCATTATCCCTTGGCATGCTTGATCACTTGATCTTTTTAGATCCATTGCTAAATCATTTGAAAGAAAAATAATATTTGATGTTTAATATATATGTCTTGTATATTCACTAATTTAATTATTGATGCATATAGATGAGTTTTTTCAGTCATGGAAATAATCGCATTGGAAATATGGGAAACAAAGGTCAGAGAGGAAGAGCACCAAATATTTTTCGGCAGCAACGAAGAAACAAAAGAATGAGATTTTTTATCCACTTTGATGCCAGTTCATAGGATTTCAACTAGCTAGTGAAAACTGGCTATTTGAACCTTGTTGGTCATCCTGCTTTACATCCACCTCAAGCACCTATTGTTCCTACTCTGCAACCTCACCCGAGCATAGTTGATTTTCCTGAGCCACCTCCTATGCAACCTGTTAATGATGGTTGGGAGAACATTCTTGCAAATCCTTCTTTCAGCATAGTTCAATGGCCTAGTGTCCCATTGCCACCACCTCCTCCTATGCATCATATGCCTCATGTTTCTTTTGCAGCCTCCATGGCACATTTTTTCCAAGTTCCCAGAAATTATAAAGCATTTACCCTTGAACCTCAGTTGGATAAAGAAAAACAACTTGCAATCTCCTTAATCTCTGACTCATTTGAGGCCTCCTTCATAAAATCAAGACTATCCTTTGTCGAGACTGAGGGTAATGAAATAAAAATGAATTTTAATGGAATGCACCCTAAAATATCAAGAGTAGAAGAAAAGAAGTATGTTGATACAAACTTACTTAAGCACATGGTTGCTCTTTAAGAGAGAATTATACAAAGGGAGGCTACTTCAAACACAAAATGTTATTTTTGATTTTATTTTTTTGATGGCATTCCCACATTGACATTTGAGGCATATTTTTGGGACAACATACATGCTATTATTTTAAAACAATTTTATATCATGGCATTATGATATTTTTGGGAGATACAAGTATTTGATGATGTGGCATATTCATATTGGTTTCTTTTTTATATATTTTTTGATGTTGATATATGCATGATATTTGATTAAAATATAGATTTACAAGGGAAATGTTGAAAATAAAATGAATAATAGACATATGGGGACCCCCTATTAATTGTTATTTATTATTAACCCTTATTTTAAAATAACTTTGTTCTCTCCTAACTAAAGTTATTTTTCTTTATAATAAAAGGTAGATGAACCACTTAAACTACTTTTTCCAGACATAAAATGAGGAGAGAAAGGACAAAACAAGGACATGAGAAAATAGAGATAAATAATTTTGATAAGGTTTGTTCTTGTCTCAAGTGAGAATATCTATTTATTCATTCATTTCTGAGTTTATTCAAAGCTAATTTATCTTGTTGATAGCATGGTTATTCTAAAGGTGGTGAAAGAAAGGATTGGGAACCATTGATTATTGACATGCTCCAAAGGTCATTCATTCATCTTGAAAGTTTGTTTAGTCTTAATTATAAGTTCTTAATTTAGTTTCAGTGTTGATTAATGCTAGTTTTGTAGAGTCAAGACTATGATGCACTCGTAGCTTGGATTGATCCATTTTTATTTTTATTCTTACTCTTCTTCTTTGAGACACTAGTTGTCTATGTATGAGTCAAATTACATATTAAAATTCTAAGTCTAATTCCGATTCAAACCCTCGTAGGGGTTTGTAAAGAGAAACTTGATTGTAACTTAGAATGATATCAATAAAATCATTTGTTGATTTATTCTCATTTATGAGACTTGTTGTGCCTTGAATTTTCATATTTATGTTATCTTGCATTTACTTATTCACCTGTTTATAAATTTCATTTGCAATCATTTTTTCTATTTAAAAAAAAAAATTACATCAAAGCATATAGATTTTATAATAGCATCAAATTCAAGAAATTATTTCTTGAGGTCTGATTGAGATTTTTGACAGGCTATAATCTTAGGGTTATAATCCCATCCATCTCACCTATCCTAGTGAGATTAAAAAATGCTTGAGTGAGGATATAAACATTCCTACCATCAAAATTTAATTGGCGACAATATTGGGGAGAGTCTTTTTACACTCTAGTTCTTATTCTTTATATTATTTTGATTAACGAATTTTCCTACCCCACAGAAACCAAACTTGAGGTTTCTTGACCAAAGAAGTATTGCATCATGGCTATTTGATTTTATCCTAGAAACTGCACACACTCGTGAAGAACTTGAACTTTATTGGGAGATTATCGCTCGTGATATTGAGATCCAAGAACAAAGAGAAGCCCTTCAAAGGCAGGTTCAAAATCGACCTCCTCAATAAAGTGTTGTCTTAGGACTACCGAATCTTGTTCGTCAACCCTTTATTTGAAATAGGGAAGAGAAAATAAATTCTAAAGAATCTTTATCCAAGGATTAGAAGATATTTATTAGATCCTGAGACTGAAGTATCAAGTATTTCAATATATTTTCCTACCAGTAAACCAACAATGAATTATTTCGGTGGTTTTGGTAGTATTAGCGGATCTACTTCATCAAAAAATTCGGATTCTTCTTTAATTAGAAGCATGTATAGCCACTATAATCCTATCCAATCAACCACAAATCCCACTAAAGTTATCAAAAATTATCAAAAATTATGGTTTATTTCAATTTGAAGAGGATGTGAACACTACTTTGTAGCATGTGTCCTCTCCTTTAGATTTACCTCTAGACACTACACATCTTCCAAAGTTCAAATATTATTTGCCTAAATTTTCTAGTAATGGAACCATTTGAGTTAATGAACATTTATTTTCTTTTTCAAATGTGTGTCATAAGATAGGAACAAATGAAAATGATACATGTATGAGACGTTTTTTCAACTCTTTGGAAGGAAAGGTTGTGGCTGACTTCTTTAAATTACCTCCTAAGATCTTTACAACTTGGGTTGAATTATCGTATCAATTAAAATCAACATATGAACAACCTCAAAGTCCAACAAATTTATTGAAAGATTACAATAATATTGTCTAAAATAAAGGTGAAATAATCAAATCTTTTAACTTACGTTTCACCAAATTATACAATCAAATTCTAGAAATCATTAGGACACACAAACAAGCTGCATTAATGCATTATTATAACACATTACCTTATCCCTATCATCATAGGTTAGAGGATACAAATTCTAACAATATGGGATCTGCATTACATATGTATTTAGAGTTTGAGGAGCTATTGGAAAGAATAGGGATTCCTCTCGAAGATTGTGTCAAACAAACTGACATGTCAACTATGTTACAACTGGTATAGGATATGAGTAATCGAATGATTGTTTTCGAAAGAAAATGGGCAACTTATCTTATGTTTCACCAAATTATACAATCATATGTTTTAACTTACGTTTCAACAAATTATACAATCAGATTCCAGAAATCATTAGGCCACACGATCAAGATGCATTAATGGATTATTATAACACATTACCTTATCCCTATCATCATATGTTAAAGGAAAAGAATGCTAATAGTATAGGATATACATTACATACTTGTTTAGAGTTTGAGCAACAGTTGTAAATAATAGGGATTCCTTTCAAAGATTACTTCAAACAAATTGGCATGTCAACTATGTTACAACTGGTACAGGGTATGAGTAATTGAATGATCACTTTTGAAAGAAAACATGTGACTTCCACTTCTACTTCCATTGAAACCTCCACCCAGGCTTCCTTTAGAAATGAAACTAATAATTTTCATCCCAAGGACATTCTCTCAAGAACCTGGTGTAATTTTTGTGAAGAGAATCATGATGAAAACACTTGTGATATAAAAAAGAATGTGAGAGAGTGCATCTTGGAAAAAGGACCGATACAACAATTTTGCACGCCACCTCCTCCCAGATATAATTATACATTTATTTCAACCAAGCTAAACCTTTCCCTTCTGTGTGTTTACTCTTTTGCTCACGCCTGACATAGATTACTCCTTGCATGTTACAGTAGTGAGCGCGGCCGAGAGGTCGCTCAAGTTTAAAGTTTATAAAAAGGGTAAATGCCAACGTAGCCCAAGCAAACGTGATCGAAGGTAGAGGGATGACGCCACGAAATCGACCTCTTGACTTTGAGTGTGGGTGGTGCGTTTCCTTTTGCTTGAGGGAGGAAACCTTAGCGATTTCTGGGCTTCTACCTCCTCGAATTCTCCAGTTATTTTTTCCACCTCCTCGTTGTTGAAGAATGCCCAGGAATTGCTTTGATAGCCAAGCCTCTTTCATTCCTGGTGCTTTCCTCTGCACCACTTAGTGCACAGTTTACTTCCTTCTTTGCTCCTCCGTGAGTCACTTCTTCGTCTAGCAGTCTGGACTGCAACTTCAGTTTCGTTACCTAAGACGTAAGTGGTATTACGTAAATGTTGAAATTGTTTTTCTTGTGCATCTAATTAAGATTGACAAGGGAGGTCCTCCCAAGATCACGTTTTCTCCTACTACATCCTCTCAACAAACAATCCTCATATTACAAGGGGTACTCAAATTCCATAGGTTTATACTTCATCTTCTTCATCTAAATACAATATCTTGAAACAATTGGATAAAATAAAAGAAAATACATTTTTATTGGACATGGTTACATCCCTTAATAACAAGGGCATCTGAAATATTTCATGGAAGGTAAAACTTCCATTGTTGCTAGTGTGACTGAAGAACAAAATGAAAAATGAATGTATATAAATAAAGCATGTGTATATAATCCTAGAAATTATGTAAAAAATCCTCCTTTCTACGTTTATGTAAATATTGTGGATAAGATTGCACATTGTTGTCTAACTGATATGGGATCAGGCCCCAATGTTATGTCTAATATTATCATGGAAGAGTTAGATCTTTCATGTACAAATGAAAACTCGAATATTGTTTTGTCTCACAACAGTCAACAATAAGAAAATATTGGTGAAATGAAGGATGTAACTTTAGTTTTCTGTGCCCACCTTGAGATCAGAACCACTTGTAATATTCAAGGGATTGATATGCTAGTTAGAAACTGTTCCATCATTTTGGGAAGATATTGACAAGCATTAACCGATGGATACATTTCATTGGATGGTACATGCATGTCCCTTCCCAAGAATGGAAAGTGTATTATTGTTTTTTGGGAATGATGAATGGTGCCATATGCAGAAATTCTTCCACAACCACATGTTAATTACATTGAAGAAGACATTGGTGTATACTCAATCTTCCTAAAAGAAGATAATAATTATGTTGCATAGCTTCTAGATCCAGAAGATGGAATGCGACACATGCATTTTGATGGTGCATTCTCAAGTGAAGGTAATGGAGTTGGCATAGTATTGTATTCACCTGTAGCAAAGATTCACAATTTCTCTTACATATTATATTTTGTGTGTACCAATAACATTATAGAATTTGAATCCTTGGTTCTTGGAATTGAAAATGATTTCAATATTGTTTGTTATCATCTTTCTGTTTTGGGGGATTCTGAACTTATAGTAAATTTGGTTAGAATAATCGACACCCCTTATACAAATTGTTAAAGAGGCATATACGGGTAGTTTGGAAATTAATATCCAATCGTCTATATTTCAACATCACTCATATCAGGAGAGATGTGAATTTATGGATAATAGACTTGTTGTTTTTGCAGCTAGTCATACAACACAATTGCTTCCTTAGAGGACCGATTGTACATTTATGTCCTTATATCATCCTCATTTTCCTAATAATGTAGAGTCTTGGAAATTTTTTCCTGATGATGAAATTATATGCGCATTTTTGTAGAATGAGCCATTGAAATGAAAAGAGATTATATCTCGAGAAGGTAATAAATTCCCAAAGGGATTGACTCCCCTGGAAATTTCATTCTCATCCAGTGATGTTGGCAACAAAAAGGGAAAAGGAGAGGAGGAGTCAAAAAGAAAGATTGGAAGTATCATTTCTGTGAACATTGGAACTCAAGAAGACCCAAAGATTTTAAAAATTGGAGCTCAATGTTTGGAGAAAGAAAATAAGAAATTTACGAATCTTTTCCATGAATTTAAAGATGTATTTACTTGGTCTTATGAGGATTTACGTGGTTTTGATCCTAATATTATCTAGCATGCAATTCTTATTAAGGAAGAAGCAAAATCAGTTAAGAAAAGACATAGACCTATTAATTCTACATTAGAATAAATAATTAGGAAGAAGGTTGAAAAGATCATTAATGCCCATATTATATTTCCTGTGAAATATTCAAAATGGGTATCTAATCTTGTCCCAGTGCGGAAAAATAATGGTGAAATAAGATTATGTGTTGATTTCTGTGCCTTAAATAGGCTAACTGTTAAGGATAATTTTCCTCTTCTTAACATGGAACTTATTTTCCAACAAGTGGCAGGATCCCAAATGATGTCACTTCTTGATGGGTTTTTTGGATACAATCAAATTCAAGTCAAGAGAGTTGACAAGTATAAAACCACTTGTACCACGCATTGGAGCACCATTGCTTATGAAAGAATTCCTTTCAATTTAATTAATGCAAGTGATAACTTTCAAAGAGCTATGCAAATAGCCTTTGATGATCTTATCAGTAAAATAATTCAAATGCATCTTGATGATTTAGTTATTTATTCAAAACACCAACAATATCATTTTGATCCTCTAAAACAAGTTTTCCTTCGCTGCAGAAAATTTGAAATGTCTTTGAATCCTACAAAATCTATTTTCGGTGTCACTGTAGGAAATATTCTCAGACATATTGTATCTGAATCATGAAACAATATTGATCTGGAGAGGGTTATTGCAATTTAGAATCTTCAAGCCCCATCTTCAAACAAATAAATCCAATGTTTCATGGGTAAGATAAATTTTGTTAGAAGATTCATTCCTGATTTTTCTAGAATGGTAAATCCTATACATAATATGTTAAAGCAAGATTGATAATTTTCTTAGAATGATAATACTAAAAAATACTTCATAGAAATAAAAAATAAAACATAAAATAAAATAAAAATCAATCAACTTTGCACTTGTTTTGGCAAAGCCAAATTTTGAAAAAGATTTATCATTTACACGAATGCCACTAAAGAAGAAATATTTGCAATCATTCTTTAGAAAGATGATCAAAACAATGAGTAGTCAATAGTTTACATGAGTCAAAGCTTATCTGATGATGAATTCAAATACACTTTAATTAAAAAAACACATGTATTCTTTTATTAAAGTTATTGAAAATTTTCATCACTTTATCTTAGGCAAGAATACTCAAGTAAAAGGTCCCTTTACCTGCAGTTAAATTTTTTCTTTCACAGACACACTTATCTGGAAAAATTTCACATTGGTTTTCCAAGATACAAGAACATAATTTCACGATCACAACTTCCAACACTATTAAGGGACGTGATCTAGCCTTATACCTGGATCAACATCCTAAACCGAGACTTTCTTCTAAAATAATGAGGATGCCTTGTCTGCATTATTTCTGATTGAAAATGATAATTTTGATTTAGCAGCACATCCCTGGTATCGAGATATAATCTACTATTTTTAATTCGAAATATGTACCGATAATATTGAGTATCATAAATGTGGAAGGACTCGACTTGAGGCCTCTAAATATCTAATCTTGAATACAACGCTCTTATGTGGGACTGTTGACCGACTATTGTTACGTTTTGTAGATGATACAACAACTCAAAGTATTTTAAAATAAATTCATGGGTCAACAGATTCAAATATTCACATTAGTGGACATTTCGCTACCAAAGCCACTGCTAACAAAATTCTAAGAATTGATTATTATTAGCCTTCAGTTTTTAGATATTCATATAAGTTTGTATAGGCTTGTATAGGCTTGTATTGAATGTCAAACATGTGTTGGCAAGGACAAGTTTTCTATTATTCCTTTGCAACCAGTTCTACCTGACTTTCCCTTTTCTAAATGGGGATTGGATGTCATTGGACCTATTAATCCATCATCTTATGCTATCTATATTTTATCTTGACAGCAACAGATTACTTTATGAAGTGGACTGAAGTAGTCCCTCTCAAATATGCACAAGATGAGCAGGTAATATCCTTTTTAGAGTCTAATATATTTTCTTGCTTCGGTCTTCCAATCGAAATTATTTCTGATAATGGACTGGCATTTATATTTGGAAAATTAACTCAATTTCTCAACAAACTTGGAGTGAAGCACTTCACTTCATCTGTGTATTATCCACAAGGAAATGGGTAAGTTGAATCAATGAATAAGAACCTCGTCAAAATTCTTAAGAAGATCATAAATGATAAACCTTGCTAGTGGCATATTTTACTTATGCATTATGGGCAGACCATACCACCACACAAAAAAAGTGTTGTCCATACTCCTTTTAAGTTATCATATTGCCAAGAACCAATAATTCATGTGGAACTTGAATTCCTTAGATTAGCATTGCAGTAAGAAGAATTGAACTCTACGTATATTCCTCAAAGAATTCATGTGTTGTTGGATTTAGAAGAAAAAAGGAGCTTTTCTCTTGAAAATATTAAAAAGAGACAACATTCTCTTAAGAAATATTTTGATAAGAGAGAAAAATCAGCCACTTTTGCAATTGATGGAAATGTTTTATTATGGGATTTTTCTCATGTTAATAAAGGAAAGCATTCAAAGTTTCAGAAGTTATGGTTGGGTCCTTATATAATTTCCTTTGTTGTTGGAAATAACTCATATTTACTAAAAGACATAGATGGGAGATTGTTCTCTTGCACGACTAATGGTTCACATATGAAACACTTTGTTGAACCTGACTGATTTGTTTTTAGTGCTTCTTACATATATTTATCTTTAGTTCAAGCACTGTTTTTATTGTTTTTATTTCAGTTTTTGGTTTTTCTCTTCTTTGTTTTGATTTTGAGATTTTAGTCAAAAGTTGGATCAATCAAGTTACATGTATGTTCATTTGATTGCAAAATTTGCATTAATTTGTTTTGGAAAAATTGAAGAAATAAAAATAGAAGAGATGAATGAATTATCTTTTGGTCTGTGACACTACTTATGTAGTATTTTCCGAACCAATCAGATTATCTTGATAAGACTTGATGATCACAACTCTTTCCCGTCTTATTTCCTATTCTACCTTGAGCCATGGGTGTTTTTGAAGAGAAAATCATAAATTTTGATGAAAATTATGTTGAATTGCCACAGAAGAAGAAACAATCAACAAGGATAATTTCAAATTTCAAATGCAAACCCAAAAATTATGAGTTCTAGTCTATTGGAAATAGACTGCCATGTGGAGTTGCCATATGTTGACTCAAAAAATTGATCACCTACTAATCTATCCTGCAAATTATTCCAAGGCATATCTATAAATTTATTTTAATAACAACAATAGGTGGGGTCCTCTAGAAGAAAACATGTGGGTGATTATTTTTGACATAACATTTTCCTCAGCATGTTTTATCTTCATATCAATTATGATGTTTCAAAATTATGGTATACTGATTCAGATTTTATTGTTTATCATCGCACATGTATGGATGGTGTCAATTGTTTGTTTGCATTTGAATATGATAAATGGAAGTTTCATAAGAGGCATCAGAAGGTGGTAACTCTATTTATTTCTTATTGGTACGGTGACATTAATATGATACTCATCAAATGAATTTGCAAAAGGTTGGCTCTATTCCTATAATTACATGCATGGTGAAAATATTTCCAAAGCATAAGAGTTACAATTTTTAGTTTATATAGCTTACATGGTTTTTCTTTGAGTTTGGTAAATACACATAGGTCATGTTTTATATGGAAAATAAATACAAACTACACATGTCAATGCAAATCATGCAAAGTTTAGTTCTTCATACACATATAAGGTTGGCATGGTGATAATGTGTTGGCAAATGGTATAAACCTTGGGTTTAACATAGMGCATGATATATATAACATGGAATATTATATCATTGAATATGCACAAAGATATAATCCCCAACCTATTCATATGATTATATGTGCCGACTTGTTAAGGTATAATAGTGAAATGACAGGATTGATGGTAATTGTCAAATGGCACTTGAGGTTGATATAACGCATGGTTATGTTAGTTTATAGGGGTGAAAATTAGTAATTATGAGATTCGCATGACATAAGTTTTATGGTTTCATTGTTCCATTGTTGAGTTGGCATGCACATATGGTATATGGTTTGTGAAGGGCGACGTGATGGGTTGGGCATGCATTGAATTAGCAAGGATGTGAGCATTAGTCCCATAGTCATGTGTTTTACCACCTCACTTTGCCTTTTGGTCATTTCATTTTGTTAAGAATGTGGAGAAAGAGAGCTCAAGCTTGTCTTCGAAACTCTGCTCTTGGCAATTGAAGCAATCATCTCGGCCCAACACTAGTATAAAAAAAGATTCAAGTCAAGGTATGTACTCACCAGTCCGTTGAACTTCTCTTGCATGTATTTTGCAAAGCAATGAGTTAGTAATGGATCTGGTTCTTGACTAGTATTGAGTGTGTGGCTCTTTCTCCATGCTTTTCACTCTTAAATGGAAATATTGTTCAAGGGTTTTTGTTTGCAAAAGAAAAGGAAATGGTTTTACCCTCTGCTGAATGTCTTCCTCTCTCCATTCATTTTTTCTCATTTTCCATTTATTTAGAGGTTTGTTAGAAACAATTATTGAAGTAAAATGAACCCAGTTTTTTTGGTAAAGGTTTATGACTTGTGACCCGGGTTTGAATTCTTGTATAGTATGTTTATGGATTAATACACCTAGCATTATAAATAATCCAAGTTATTCATAGTATTTTTATGGGTCAAGCCCATTTTTGATATGTTCCAAAGTCTTGGCCATGATTTAAATGAAAATTTTCTTATGGCTTCCCACTATTGGGAACTTATCTAACTAACAACAAAATGGTTATGTGTATGCCAAGTCTGATTTGGGTTTCAAACCAGTGCCCATATTATGGATGGTGATTTTTTAAAGTGTTTACAAGTTGTTTGCTATTAAATTAATAATGCAACCAACAATATTATGTGTCAAACTCATATTATTTGTTGAGCTTATGCAGGTTTGAACCTAGGTTATGAGTATTGTTTCCAATACATAATGAATATACATTGGTTAATTGCTTGGTTATATAAGGTTTGAAACCTGATTTTATGAGAATCAAATTGTTACATATGTTGGATTACTGAGAGGGAGCGTGAATCAATAATAGAGAAATTTAATCCTTTTTAACCATATAATCCAAGTGTTATATCAATGTAGCATTATCATCTAATAAATGCAAAGTAAATAAGCAATGAACAAATGAACAATCATACACATACACAGTACACCAGTTTTTTACGTGGAAACCCAAAGCGGGAGAAAACCACAGAATGATTTTTCTTATATGTCTTGAAGAATTACTTTCATTGGAAGCACCAACTTCCTTTGTTTTCCAGTTGCAACTAGAACGAGGGTCCAACCCCCTAGTTTCTCAGGCTACAACCTAAGGGAATCTCCAACTTCCCAATTCTTTGGCTACAACCAGAAGGAGGCTATGACCCCTTATGTTCTTCGGCTACAACCGAAAGTTGGCTACAACCACCTGTCATTGCCTTGTCCAACCGCCCTGACGTATAAGTAGAATGATGGAACCAATGTCACACTATCACTATGAGATATAATGTTGTAAACTTGTACCAATCAACCTGTAATCAACATGTACCATAAACAAGTGCATCAACCATGCACCAACCTATCCATGCACCAACCTATACTTCAACCTATAATCAACTTGTACCATAAACAAGTGCATCAACCATGAACCAACCTGTACAAAACCTATACCATGAACAAGTGCATCAACCATGCACCAAACCTGTTCAAAACCTGTACCATGAACAAGTGCATCAACCATACACCAAACTTGTACAAATAACTTGTCATAACAACCTGTCCAAAAAACCTATCACAACAACCTGTCTCATCACTTATCAACCAAATCAGATCTACTCACCAAGATCAATCACCAATACAACTCTCAAAGATATGCATCAATCAACCATAACACAACAACGCATAACCATCACCAAGATCAATGTGTGCTTCTAATAATATACCAATACAAGTATGCTACATCATCCATAAACCATGTTTCAAAAATACTACTAACAAGTGCCTCCAACCATGTACCAATTATGTACCAATCATGTGTCAACTACTCATCAATATGTACCAACATCATCAATTATACACCTCATGTATGTGCCAACTCATCAACTACTTGTCTCAACCATGTACCCAACATGTAC
>JZKD02S1599449.1:29924-48885 GCA_000966675.3 Picea glauca | reverse complement strand
TTTGTTTTTCTAGTTTTTAATTTATAAAAAATATATATATATTTTTGTTAAATATTCAAAAATAGTGTTATTTAACTATAATTATTTTCTATGTATTGAAGTAAATGTGAACAATGTGTTAAAAATGATGTTTTCCACTATATTTTAAATATGGAACAATAAATTAATTGAGACACAATTATATGAAAAATCATAATTTCAAAAAAGTAACTGGTAAAAAAAATATTTTTAAGATTGAAACAAGCATGGGAAAATGACTAAAAACATTGCTGAATAAAACAAAATAGAAAATTTTGAAAATAGATGAAAAACAAGCATTTAAAAAAATAATGCGGAAACATTGTGGATAGGAAAATTTAAAATATCGAAAAACCACCTAAAAAGGGAGGGGGTGCTACTGGTAGCACCATTTTTAAAAACGGGGTAAAAAAAGTGACCCCCCAAAAAATGAGAACTCCTTTGTAGAGTTCTCATTAAGTTGGTAACTATGTTGCTCTTGGAAGACTAGATTCTTGGCAAGTTTCATCACCCTTTGGTTGTCACATAAAATGGGTGTTGGCTCTATTTATTGCATCTGCATATCTGAAAGCATCCTCCTAAGCTAAACTGCCTCACATGCTCCTTTCACTACTCCTTGATATTTTGCTTCTATCGATTAAATGGTTATTGTATGATGCTTCTTTCCGGTCCATGTGACTGCACCTATTCCAAGGCTGAAAACATATTCAGAAGTAGATTTTATGTCATCAATAGAACCTACCCAATCTGAATCTGTATACCCACACAGCTTAGGGTCTTTTCTTTTTTTGTACATAATGCTAAAGTCAAGTGTCTCTTTCACATATCACAACACTATCTTCGTTGTTGTCAAATTCTCTACCTTTGGTGTTGTCATGAATCTAGAAATGAAGCTCACAACAAAACTTAAATCAGGTCTAGCAGTTGTAAGATATATCAAGCTACCCACTCTTTGAATGTTTAATTTTATTTATTTTATTTATATATATTTAAATTATTTTTTTAAGGTTTTTTTTATATAAAATTTTAATTTTTGGCGTAATTTTAAGTTTTTTTTTTAGATTTTTTAAATTTTGTATTAAATATTTTGTTTTAGGATTTTTAATRKRTGTGTGTGTGTGTGTGTGTGTGTGTGTGTGTGTGTGTGTTTAACCTTTTTAAAGTGTTTTTGGCTATACATTTAATTTTTTACCCCTTTTTTTTTAATTTTCTCTCATTTTCTCTTAGTTATTATATATAATTTTAATTTTTCTTTATTCTTTTTTTATATATAAAATGGCTTTCGATTATTTTTTTTTAATTTTATTAATTTCAATTGTTTTTTTTTTCTTAGTTTTTAATTTATCAAAAAAAAGTAAATTATAATTTTTTGCTAAATATTCAAAAATAATGTTATTTAACTATAATTATTTTCTATGTATTGAAGTAAAGGTAAACAATGTGTTAAAAATGATGTTTTCCACTATATTTTAAAAGTATGGAACAACAAATTAATTAAGGAAACACAATTATATGAAAAATCATAATTTCAAAAAAGTAACTCGTAAAAAATATTTTTAAGATTGAAACAAGTATGGAAAAATGACTAGAAACACCGTTGAATAAAAAAAATTGAAAAATTTGAAAATAGAGGAAAAACAAGCATTTAAAAAAACAATGTGGAAACATTGTGGATCAAAAATTTTAAAATACTGAAAAACCACCTAAAAAGGGAGGGGGGTGCTACCAATAGCACCATTTTTAAAAATGGGGTAAAAAATGTGACCCCCCAAAAAATGAGAACTTTGTAGAGTTCTCGTTAAGTTGGTAACTATGTTTCTTGTGGAAGACTAGATTCTTGGCAAGTTTCATCACCCCTTGGTTGTCACATAACATGGGTGTTGTCTCTATTTGTTGCATCTTCATATCTAAAAGAATCCTCTTGAGCCAAACTGCCTCACATGCTCCTTTCATTGCTCCTTGATATTATGTTTCTATTGATGAAATGTCTATTGTATGATGCTTCTTTCTGGTCCATGTGACTTCACCCATGTCAAGGCTAAAAACATATTCATAAGCAGATTTTTTGTCATCAATAGAACCTTCCCAATGTGAATCTGTATACCCACACAGCCTAGGGTCTTTTCTTTTGTTGTACAGAATGCCAAAGTCAAGTGTCCCTTTTACATATCACAACACTCAATTTTTTGTTGTCTAATGCTCTACCTTTGGCATTGTCATGAATCTGGAAACAAAGCTCACAACGAAACTCAAATCAGATCTAGTGGTTGTAAGATATATCAAGCTACCCACTAGTTGAATGTATATTGGCACACTAACTTCCTTAAAGTCGGTTTTGGATTAAAGTTTCAACCCTTTCTCCATAGTTGTAGACGAGATTTTGCAAGTTGTCATTCTGAACTTATCCAACAAACTCCTAGCATTTTTTTTTGTGAGACAAAAATGTTGCTACATGTTTTCCAAACTTCTACACCTAAATAATAGTGTAGGAGGCCTAGATATGTCATGTCAAAAGTTTTTCTCAAATTGAATTTGATCTATGTTATTGCACTTGCCTCGCTACCTATAATAATGATATCATCTACATATATGACTAGAAGGATGGTATCATTAACAACTCTTTCGACATACATGTTGGAATCTGAAGGACTCAACTAGAACCCTCGTTCATCCAAATACTTGTCAATATTGATGTACCATGCCCTAGGTGTTTGTTTCAAACCATATAGAGCCTTATTTAGTTTGCAGACTAGATTCTCCTTCCTTGAAGCCTGAAAACCCTGAGGTTGATAAATGTATACCTCTTCCTCCAAATATCCATTGAGGAAGGCACTTTTCACATCCATCTGGTGGACTTTACAACCATTTTGTATTTTTGACATGGATAGAACAAGATAAATGGTACTCATCTTTGTTGTAGGATAAAATATCTCCTCATAATCAATTCCCTCTTTATGAGAGAACCCTTTTGCAACCAACCATGCTTTGTACTTGTCAATGATACCATCTTCCATGTACTTGACCTTATACACTCATTTGAAACCAATGGGTTTCTTCCCTGATGGAAGTGGTGTGAGATCCCAAGTATTATTTTTCATCAAACTCCCATGTTCTGTTTCCATGGCCTTTTCCCATTCAAGTCTCCCTTATGCTTCCTTGAATATTTGTGGCTCATATATTTCCTGAATATTGGCCATGATACCAAATTTGATTGTGTTTGTTTTATTTTTTCTATTTCCTCTTGATGATCGTCCCTCAATCATTTCTCCTATTCAAACATATCCAATGGTGTTGTTCCACCCCTTGGATCTCTTCTTGGCATATTCCTCATCCAAGTCAGCATTTCCATCATGAATTTGGCCACCTATATCTGGACCAGACATTATTGGTCTAGGATGCTCAGAATCTTCCCCCCCTTCGAGTGGAGCTACCTGAAGCTTGACACTTGAATCCTCAGTCACTTATGGATTCTTAGTAATTCAAAAGTTGGGAGAAGTTTGGAAATGTCCAACCTCCTCATCGATAAAAAACATCTTTGTTGAATCTCATCTTATCAGTGTGAGTATCAACCAACTTGTAATCCTTATGAGTGTCGTTGTACCCTATAATTATCAGCTTCCTTCTCTTTGGATCTAACTTGGTTCTCTTCTCAGCTAGAATCCAACTGTAGGCAGTTGAACCAAAGACTTTAAGATGAATTGATTTGGGTTTTCTTCGATACCATGCTCCCTCTAGGGTATTCTACTTCATCTCCATCGTGGGAGGTCTATTCAATAGGTATATTGCTATGAAAACCACCTCATCCCAAAACATGTTTGGAACGAATTTGTTTTGCAACATACATCTGGCCATCTTTATGATAGTATGGTTTCACCTCTCAACCACTCCATTTTGATATGGAGTGTAGGGTCTAGTATATTTTCTTTGGATCCCATGTTTAGTACAAAGTTATTGAATTATTTTGAGAATAATTCCACACCATTATCGGATCGAAGAGAGGTAATATGAAAACCTGAATCTTTCTCTACTAATTATCTGAACTTTTTGAAATTCATTAAACATGTCATATTTTAATTTTAGAAAATACATCCACATTTTCCTACTGAAATCATCAACAAACAAAAGGAAATACATGGCATCGATGATTGATGTCATATTCATTAGTCCACATATTTCTACATGAACCAGTTGAAGGAATCTATGCGCTCTCTAAGCTTGTCCTTCATCAAATGGAATTTTATGTTTCTTCCCTACCTTGAAATCTCCACAAACTCCTTGGATCTTCTGTGGAATGTCCTAAATCCCATATACCATTTTCTCTCATTCCAACTGAGAGAGGTAGGTCAAGTTTAGGTAACGATACCTATGATCCCATATGGTACTTATGTCAATTTCACTCTTAGATACTAGTGCATGCTCTTTGACCTATCCAATATCCACCAGTCTAAACAACTCGAGGTCCTTCACACCAAGTGAAACAATATTCGTGGTCTCCCTGTCAACTATGTAGAATTTGTGATTACTAAAGTTGACATATAGATGGGTTCATGCCTCATAATATAACTGATTGAAAGAAAATTAAGCTCCATATCTCTCACGTAGTATAAATTGAGGAACATGAGCATTTCCCTCAAAAGGAAATCTACACATTTCATGTGCCAATAATAGTATACTCCTCTCCACCACCGAATATCACAGAATACTTGGATGAACAAGGCGAATACTCTGTGAACCAATCTTATCTATTGGTGAAGTGTCGTGATTCCCTTGAATCGATGAACCAAGAAGATGACTTGGATTGATCTACTTGTGTCGTGGCCATAAATGCATAGAAGGTCGACTCCTTCTCTTTTGTGTGTTCTATGACATGAGCCTTCTTTTGAGGCCCTCCTTAGTTGAATTGTTTATATACTAACCTTTTTTCTGCAGTGCTTCTTCATATGTGCTACCTTGCCACAATAGTGATAGGTGATGGTCTTTGGGATCTTGGATGCATCCTCACCATTTCCCTTACTGTTCGTCTTTGCCAATTTGCTTTTTCCCTTGGCATTGGCTACAAAGGCTTGTTATGAACCCTCGATATCACTACTACTACCAAATTGTCTCTTCTGTATGTCATGCTATAAT
Source organism: Picea glauca (assembly GCA_000966675.3). Lineage (NCBI taxonomy): Eukaryota > Viridiplantae > Streptophyta > Pinopsida > Pinales > Pinaceae > Picea > Picea glauca. Next base: position 43,740 of record JZKD02S1599449.1, on the reverse strand, counting down.
AGCTTATTGCACAAATCTCCAAACTTCAATTCAACATCCGTAGTAGTGATGTGCAGGGTCTCTATGAAGTGCTCATAAGCATGTGGTAATATTTTCAGTGTGATTACCATTGTGTCCTCTTCTTCCATGTTTCATTCAATGGCCTCCAATTGTTCTCGGATGTCCTTGATATTGAGTGAGTGTTCCTATAATGATGCACCCTCACTCATTGTGATCGAAAACAACATGTTCTTCAAGAAGAAGGATCAACCCTTGTCTGAAGTCTCATGCAGATCTTTCAAATGCTTCCAAATCATGGTGGAAGTATTCCCGATTTGAACCTCAAGAAGCATCTCATCTGTCACTAATAAATTGAGCAACATAATTTCTTCTTTGTCTCTTCCATAAAACATGACTTGGTGTTTACCTGTAACATTGGGTCGAGTTATCTTTCCAAGAACGATATTTGACAAACACCTATACTCAAAAATAGATAACATACATTGCTTCCATGTATTGTATTTCTTCCTAGAGAACTTTTGGTTGCCTTCCAGCATGATGTTGGAAAACAAAGCCATAGATACAAGTCAAGAGTGCGAAAAAATAAACTGAATCAAAGAAATAAATGAAAACTACCTATTCTTCCCTCCCTGAAACTACAACACGGGAGTAGAAACACTTATATACTTGCACTAAAAATATGTACCAACCACGTACTAATGAGAAACACACAGATTTGTGAGAAATTTATTTCAATCAACCCAAAAAAACTTGAATTTGTGTACCAATAGCTGAAACTTCATAGATCTAGATAGATTTGTCCTCAAATAGATCAAAAACCAGTCAAATCTGCTAATAACCAGCACAAAAAGAGAAACTCAATTTCTCCTTTGATCTATTGAAAAATAATAGTTCAACATCTAAAACTTCCAGATCTAAAAATCTRGGYACCAATATAGGAAAAAATTAGTGTCAATCTGCTTCCAATTCATCTATACTATCAAGAAAAMTGGGGAAGAGGATATTTTTGGACACAACTTAAAATATTGTACACTTTTCTGAGCAATTCTGCACAATTCCATACATTTTTTGTATGATTGTAATGTTGTACCATACAACTGTTCTRTACAACCTTCATAGTTGATATTTGAAAACAACRAYTGAAAAATCATTGCATGGTGGTTGAAAATGAAAAAATAAATAGTTGGCCTTGCTTCAAAAAAAATGAAACCCTTTTAGCTCTTCAATGTGCTACACTTGTGATCCCTTGATCCATCTTTGTCGACATCAGTCCCTAGGTCTTCACGCTCACACAAACTTTATGGCACCTAAACTAGTAAAGTCACAAGAGTGGAAACATTTTTATTTCAAAGGCCTAAGACCCTTGATACGACTTTTAAAACACTAGGCTCTTATACCATATTACAAAAATCGAGCACATAAAGAAAACCAAGATAACTCGAAAGAGTTCTCCATATTGTATATTAAATGAGAAAGTGAAATCTTTCTTATATAGGGCTACAATCAAGTATGGTCAATCCACTTTATGAATGTGGAGTAAAACGATAAAGTGAAATAAAACATAAAATCATAAGATAACCTAAAGTCAAATTGACTTTATTAATGCCTAAGTCTAATATCTAGTTGACCATTATAAACTAACATTTATTTTAACAGATAAATGATATAAGTTATGAAAGGAATTAATTTATTGTAAATGGATCATGAACATGAGATTTATCATGCATTCCCGTCATCTTATAACATTTGCCGCAAATTATAAATCCCTTATCACTTATTATTCCATTATCATTCATTGTCCATGTTCAAATAAATTAATGATTGTTTGGTAAAGATGTATAGTTCAGATATTTGGAACAACAAGTAAAGAGAGGATTGTTTGTCAGATTATTTTTTTTCCTATCTATTTTCCCTCATTCCCTTTTATTATCCGTTGGCATGCTTGATTTCTTGGTCTTTTCAGAGCCATTGCTAAATAATTTGAAAGAAAAATAGTATTTGATGTTTAATATATTGTCTCTTGTATATTCACTAATTTAATTATTGATGCATATAGCTGATTTTTTTCCAGTTATGGCAGTAATTGCAGTGGAAACAGAGGAAACGAAGGTCAGAGAGGAAGAGTGCCTAAATTTTTTGGGTAGTGAGAACGAAACAAAAGAATGATATTCTTGATCCACTTTGATGTCAATTCAGAGGAGTTCAACCAGCTGGTGAAAACTAGCTATTTGAACCTTATTGGTCATCCTTCTTTAAGTCCACCTCAAACACCTATTGCTCCTCCTATACAAACTCACCCGAAAATAGTTGATTTTCCTGAGCCACCTCCTATGCAACCTGCTAATGGTGGATGGGAGGATATTCCTGCAAATCCTCCTTCCAGCATAGTTCAATGGCCTAATGTCCCATTGACACCACCTCCTCCTATGCATCATCTGCCTCATGTTGCTTATGCAGCCTCCATGGAACATTCTATCCAAGTTCCCAGAAACTATATAGCATTGCCCCTTGAACCTCAGTTGGATAAAGGAAAACAACCCACAATATCCTAAAGCTCTAACGCATCTAAGGCCCCCTCCATACAATAAAGACTACCCCTTGTCAATACTACTCCAAAATTGTTCTGTGTATGCCAAGTCTAAGTTGGGTTTAGAACATGTTCCCATATTATGGATGGTTAGCTTTTAAATTGTTTACAAGATTTTCTCTATTACATTATTTATGCTACCAACAATATTATGTGTCAACGCATATTATTTGATAAGCTTATGCGGTTTCGAACCAAGATTATAAGTATTATTTCTAATACATAATGAATATATGTTGGTTAAATACTTGGTTATATAAGATTTGAACCCTGATTTTATATGAAAGGAACTTGTTGCATATGACTAAAAAAGAACCATATATGTAGCCATATCTATGGCAATGTTTTGGATTTGAAGTTGATGATTATATCATAATTATGGATCATATTTTTATTAGGTTTATATCTAGTTGTAGTCAGATTGTGCTGGACACACCCCCAATTCTTTGATATGACTACATGTCCATCATTTCTCTTGTTGATTACATTGTTTGATCCCACCCAAGTAACCTATGTCTCTTTAATTTAAATTTGTGATGATATGATATCAATGAATTGTTGGTTCAGTTCATATATTCACACAATTTTACACGCATAATTTGGTTTGAACTCTTGGTAACTCAACATAAAAAGTGTTTGGATAGAAATAAAAGTCATTTAATCTTATTCAATATTTAATTACGAAGCCAACCTATAGTTCTAAATCTAACACCAGTTTTGAAAACAATTCCAAAAGATCATTACTAGTTTGACATCCAGATAATATGATATAGGTTTGAGTGGTTGAATACAAAGATACCTTGCATGTGTAGAAGAGGATTAAAATATGAATAAAGAACTTATTTCATATAAGGACGGGGAATTATCCCCACATCATATATCACTTTCTAGAAATAATTCCTAAATTTCCCTAAACATATTTCATTCAATCTCATGGAATTACTATGCATGTTTATGTAAATATAAAACTTTAAAGAAGAAATATACTAGTATATTGATTTATATTACATTGATATTGGTTCTAGTCAAAATAAGATATATGAACAGGTTTTTTTTTGTTTTTGAAGAATTATGAGAATAAGAGGGATATTTTTGGCATACTTGAATATTATGGAAAATGGCTTATAATTGTTTTGTTATGAACTTTACTCAGATGGGAAATGATATAAGTTATGAACATAATTAATTGATTGTAAATGGATTATGAACATGATATTTATCAATCATTCCTATCATCTTATAACATTTTTCGCAAGTTAGAAATCCCTTATCATTTATTATTTTATTTCCAATCGTTTCCCATGTTAAAAGAAATTAATGATTGTTTGGTAAAGCATGTACAACTCAGATATTTGGAACAACAAGTAAAGAGAGGGTTTCTTGTCAGATTATGGTTTTTCTTCCCTGTTTTCCCATATTTCGTTTCATTATGACTTGGCATGCTTGATTTCTTTGTATTTTCAGATCCATTGCTAAATCATTTGAAAGAAAAACAGTATTTGATGTTTAATATATTATGTCTCTAATATTCACTAATTTAATTATTGATGTATATAGATGAATTTGTTCAGTGATGGAAATAATTTCAGTGGAAACAGGGGAAACAGAGGTCAGAGAAGAAGAGCGCCTAATATTTTTTGGCAGCAAGGAAGAAACAAAAGAATGATATTCTCAATCCACTTTAATGCCAATTCATAGGAGTTGTAAGGTACCAGATGTAATATAATATGCAGAAACAAGAATATTTAGCAGATATCAATGGAACAATTACATATGAGAAGACCAACACCAGAAATAGCACCTTTATTCAAAGAAGGCAGTGTTCACTTGCCTCTTCGAGGGGGAAACCTCCAACATGGTAGAGCTTATTACAATAATTATCAATACAAGCTTTCTTGTGACTCCTACTCTTATTTATATTAATTCTATCTTCTAAAGAACATTCTAGAGGAAGATCTTTCTATAAGTGAAAGCTTATATTAGGTCTTCTTACATTGACTTGTTCATATTTATTAAATAGGTTTTAATAACTACTTTTGGCCTTTATTACATGGAAAATATATTTAGGCCTTATTAAATAATGTTGGCCTTTATTACCCTATATGGGGTGCCAACTGTTAGCCACACCACATGAGGGCTTATGCATGCAAACCGCCCCCGCTCTCCTCGTATGGTGCCTCGATGGCGATCATTTAATCCAAACTCTCTTCAACTTGCAATTATACCTGCAACTGTCCTCCACAAGGTACGACGTTTGTGTGATCTTGATGGCTCTCTAGAATCTTCTAAGGGTTAAACTCGTTGCCTTCCCCAGGAAGGCTTCTCATTTCGTTGGTCCTCATGTCTAGCGTGATCTCCATCTTCTTGTTGTTCCTTCATCCATGTGATCTCTCTCCCTCTCCACTAGGCTCTTTCTCTTGGTCATGAACATCTGTCTCACCCTCGAAACCCTCCTTCACTACTCACCCTGGTGTCTACCTATGCCCAAAGAGTGATCCAAATCACTTTGATCCAGCTCTCACTCAACCTGGGGCGGTTGAACCCCCGTTGCCCATCACCAACCAGGTCCTTGCTTCATTTTTCCCTGTCACTCCATAATGGATAATTGATTTTCCCCTCCAACTGATGTTGTTGAAGACCACAATCCAAAATCGTTTCCTCTAACCACTTCCGCGACTACCTCTCATCTCCCCAACCTGGATGCAGCTTCCAACTCTTTCCCTTTTCCTCTGCCTCATCCAGTCTTCACTGATGTTAAGAGAGAAACCTTGTTGGAGTTGTGTCGAGACAATGATGAGATGAAATTTTGTCAGAATTTGATGGAGAAGTGCATGGACTGGATTCTGGACTCGGGTGCATAGAACCTTGCTCAGTTTCGCACTGAAGAGGAGCTACTCAAGGAAATCATGGAGCCCAAGTGGTTGAAATCGTCCAAGCATGCCTTCCCCTACAGTTACACCAGCAAGCAATATGCATGGATTGTTACTTTTTGTTTTTTGTATCTTTTGATTGGCCTATCAAACTACAGAGTTATCAGGCCCGACATATTTTTTATAGTGTCAATCATGTAATTATGTAGATAGTAGTTACAAAAACATAATTCTATGGAACTTTTATCTCTGGTGGTGGGGATGGTTTCCTTTCATTGTAGCCTCAGCACCAGTTTTTGGAACCTCTTATGTAAATTTTGCTTCTAAAAGGTAATACAAACAACTAGCTTACAAAAAAAAATATTATCCTTTATTACATGGAAAATATATTATTCTATCTACATGAGGGGTTAGGTCCCTAATAGGATTTCAACCAGCTAGTGCAAACTAGCTATTTGAAACTTGTTAGTCATCCTACTTTGCATCCACCTCAAGCATCTATTGCTCCTCCTCTACAACCTCACCTGAGCATATCTAATATTCCAGAGCCACATCCTATGAAACCTTCCAATGATGGTTGGGAGAACATTCATGCAAATCCTACTTTCAACATAGTTTGATCTCCTAATGTCCCATTTCCACCACCTCCTCCTATGTATCATATGCCTCATGCTGCTTTTTCATCCTCCATGGCACATTATGTCCAAGTTCCCAGAAAATATAAATCACTTCCCCTTGAACCTTAGTTGTATAAAGGAAAAAAGACTGTAATCTCCTTAATCTCTGACTCATTCAAGGCCTCCTCCATAAAATCAAGACTACCCCTTATCCAGACTAAAGGTAATGAAAGAAAAATGATGTTTAATGGAATGCACCTTGAAATAAAAAGAGTAGAAGAAAAGAAATATGTTGATACAAACATACTTAAGCACAGGATGATCTTTTAGAGAGAAGTAGACAAAGGGAGGCTACTTCAAACAAAAAATGGTATTTCTAATTTTATTTTTTTGATGGCCGCATTCCAGCATTGACATTTGAGGCATATTTTTGGGAAAATGGACATGATATTATTTGGAAACAATTTTATATCATGTCATTATGATATTTTTGGGAGATACATGTATTTGATGATGTGGCATATTCATATTGGTTGCCTTTTTATTTTTGGTTGGTTGCATATTCATATTCATATAACTATTCCCTTATTATTTATTATTTCATGATTTTCATTTATATCCCATGTTCAAAGAAATGAATGATTGTTTGTTAAAGAATGTATAGTTCAGATATTTGGAATAACAAGTAAATAGAGGGATACTTGTTAGATTATGATTTGTCTTCCATGCTTCCCCTCATTCCCTTTCATTATCCCTTGGTATGCTTGATTGCTTTGTATTTTCAGATCCATTGCTAAATCATTTGAAAGAAAAATGGTAATTGATGTTTAATATAGTGTGTCTTGTATATTCACTAATTTAGTTATTGATGCATATAGATGAGGTTTTTCGGTCGTGGTAGTAATCACAGTGGAAACAACAGAAATAGGGGTCAGAGAGGAAGAGTGCCTAATATTTTTGGGCAGTAAGGAAGAAACAAAAGAATGATATTCTTGATCCACTTTCATACCAATTCAGAGGAGTTATCATTTGGTGCAAATCGGCTATTTGAACCTTGTTGGTCATCCTGCTTTTCATCCACCTCAAGCACCTATTGCTCCTCCTCTGCAACCTCACCTGCGAATAGTTTATTTTCCTGATCCACCTCTTATGCAACCAACCAATGATGGATGAGAGAACATTCGACCAATCCTCCTTCTGGCATAGTTTGATGGCCTGATTTCCCATTGCCACCATCGCCTCCTATGAAGCATATGCCTCATGTTGTTTTTGTAGCCTCCATGGCACATTCTGTCCAAGTTACTAGAAACTATGAAGCACTACCTTTTGAACCTTAATTAGATAAAGGAAAATAACATGCAATCTCCTTAATATCTAACTCGTTTGAGGACTCATCCATACAATCAAGACTACCACCTGTCTAGACTGAAAGTAATGAAAATAAGTATGTTGATCCACTCTAGAAGATCAAGAGTATAATAAAATAAGTATGTTGATCTAGACTTGCTTAAGCACATGGGTGCTCTTTCAAAGGGAAGTAGACATTTGTTTGAAGGGAGGCTACTTCAAACAAAAAATACTATTTATGATTTTGTTGTTTTCATGTCATTCCCACGTTGACATTTGAGACATATTTTTAGGACAATAGAAATGATATGATTTTAAAACAATTGTATATCATGTCATTATGATATTTTTTGGAGACATAAGTATTTGATGATGTGAAATATTCATATTGGTTGTTTTTATATATTTTTTATGATGTTGATATATGCATGATATTTGATTTAAATTTGGAGTTACATGGAAAATGTTGAAAATAAAAAGAATAATAGACATATGGGGACCCCACCTATTAATCATTATTTATTATTAACCCTTATTTTAAAATAAACTTTTCATCTCCTAACTAAATTTATTTAACTTTATAAAAAAAGGTATTTGAACCAATTAAACTACTTTTTGAAGACATAAAAGGAGGAAAGCAAGGACAAAACAAGGACATGAGAAAATAGAGAGAGATACTTCTGATAAGGTTTGCTCTTGCCTCAAGTGAGAATATATATTCATGCATTCATTTCTGAGTTTCTTCATAGCTAAGTTATCTTGTTGATAGCAGGGTTATTCTAAAGGTGGTGAAAGAAAGAACTGGGAAGCATTGATTATTGACATGCTCCAAAGGTCATCCATTCATCTTGAAAGTTTGTTTAGTCTTAATTATAAGTTCTGAATTTTGTTTCAGTGTTGATTAATGTTAGTTTTTCAAAGTCAAGACTATGATGCACTTGTAGCTTTGATTGATCCAATTTAATTTTTAATCTTAGTCTTCTTATTTGAGACACCAGTTGTTTATGTATGATTCAAATTACGTCTTATAATTCTAAATCTAATTTTGATCCAAACTCTCGTAGGGGTTTATAAAGGGAAACTTGGTTGTAACTCAGAATGATATCAATAAAATCATTTGTTGATTTCTTCTCATGAGAATTGTTGTGCACTAAATTTTTATATTTTTGTTATCTTGCATTTACTTATTCACTTGTTTATAATTTTTGTTTGCAAACACTTTTTATATTTTTTAACAAAATATTTTACATCAAAGAATACAGATTTTATAATAGCATCATATCCAAGAAGTTATTTCTTGAGGTATGATTGAGATTTTTGACAGGGTATAAGCCCAGGTTGATAATATTGCCTATCTCACATAGCCTAGTGATATTCGAAAATGATTGAGTGAGGATATAACCACTCCTCCCATCAATGCCTATGTCAAGGCTTATCAGTTCATATTTCATGAATTGACCACTTAGTTTGCAAAATTTTCAACGTTGACCCCTTTTGTGGTTCATTGGGAGAGTCTCGTATGAACATGGAATTTCACATAAAATAAATTGAAATATGTTCATTTGTTAGAAAATACAGTGTGTTCACCTTGTAAGGCTCATGATAATATTTCCAATGGGCTATCATGCACCTAATTCCGAGTTCGTATGACCAATCAATGAAGGTCACGAATTGCACACCTCCTAAATGGCCAAAATCCATAGTTGTGACTTCATAATAATTTTTTGTTTTGATATATTACTTAAAATAAAAATCATTCCTAGAGGTGATATAGAACAATGTGATATATTTCCAACGGTATATCATATGCCTAGTTTCAACCCCTAGTTGTTGAGAACGAACCTTTGCAGTTTCAAGGCTTGTTGAACATAGTACCAAAGTTCTATTGGCTTCTTCTCAAGAGCTCTTAGTGTTTGTACTTGCTTGTTATTCTTTGGTTGTTGGGACTTGGATTCTTTCTAGTTGAGGGTTGAAAGGTAGTAGTAGATACTTTTTGTGTTAGCTATCTCGAGGAGGGATTTATTAGCTAGGTATTTCTTGTTATTTTCTTGGGTTTAACTTGCTTGATTTTACATACTAAAAACTCGTGTATGTCTTGTTTAAAGTGAATGTATGTACAAATTTTAGGAAGAATCAGAGCATATCAGTCGTATCTAGCAACTAGGAGGTCTAGGGGTCCAATAGGATAGCCCTTAATCCCTCTTTTCATTGTTGTTTATAGTTGTTTGTTTCATTTTCTGTTTTTTTTTTCTTTTCTTTCTCTCATTTTATGTGTTTGTTATTGTTGTCTTGAATAGACAGATTGACCATTTTGGTCGGTTTACCCTTTTGGGACAACCTTCTTAGTTGATTGTTTTATATGTGTTAGTTTCAAATTTCTATTCTCTTTATTGCATTTATGTTACATAAATGCACCAAAAATTTTATTGCTAACTTTCTAGGAAGTAATCAATTGTCCATTGTACTTCACCCAAGTGGTCAGGAACCACTTGAATACATGTTTGAGGCAAAGGAGCTAGTAGGGAAGCAAGAAAAATCAGTGAACAACTTTGTAAAATTATTCCCCCATACTTGTATTTTCATTTGTTTTGAGTTTAATTGGTTTAATCAATCTTTCACACACTTCATTGTTAACATAGCCTTCATCTTAAAGAAAAAATCTTGGTTTTTAGTTAATTTTTTGTTCATGGAAGTCAACAATTCTTCTTTGTAAATTTTCATTTATTTAGTCTTCATTAGATCATTTCCATCCCTTAACCAAAAAAATAGTTGAAGCTCCCTTGCACATGGAAGCTATGTGGCCCGCAAAGAGCTTCAACCCCATTCCTTTGGGCTAAGTAGCATAGGTGATTTCATTAATTATTTATTGATTTTTTTAAAGTACCATGCCACCTAAGACGAAGACAAAAAGTCGCATAACCATGTGATTGTGTGATGGTTGGGTTTCCCTACCATCATACCTTACTATGATTAACCTCAAGTTTAGTAGGGAGGGTGAATTGGTACTCGTAGTATTGTTTATTTTCATTTATTTCTCACTTACAGGTTGCTTCCCCTAAATGGGAACATTCAAAAAAATAAAAACCAAAAACCAAAAACATGCAAAAAATCTAGAAAAGAAATCAAGGGTCCGCCCCACGAAACAAAACTATATATATATATATATATATATATATATATATCAATTTTGTTGACTAAGAGACACACTTGTGAAAGAAAGACATGATCTCACCACGTGGATGGCTAGGTCAATTTCAATTTCTAGAACACTAGAAGTCAAAGCTAGGGAATATTCATAAGGGGCCCTTTGAAATTTGTCTACCTGGTATTGATTGAGTAATCTATTTTGCTTCAAATTAGTCTTGTTGGTAAATTTCATGGTTTATAACATTGAATAGCTTAGCTTGGATTAGAATACTACTCTGCTTGGGCAAGCTCAACTAAAATCCCTCAGGGGGGTCTTGAGCCTCTTCCTTTACACATACATCCTTCTTCCATCCAATTAGCTTTAAGAGCTCGAAAGTGCTAGTGATGAGAAGGGGATAACCCCTCTTTCTTTGAATTGTATGAGGCACTCATCGTTCTAACCAAGTGGTGTACACAAGCTCACTCTCTTTATACTAGGTGGAATCGTTGCAAGATAATAAGTGTGAGCCTGATCGAGAGGAACTTCATAACTGTGGGGTAACCTTGCATGTGATTAATCAACTTAAAATTTATAATTAATACATGTTTAAAGTCTTAAACCTTTCGTTAGTCCACCCAACACCCCGGTAAATTTTATTTTACATCCAGTTACATTTTTTCTATAGTTGTAGCAGCCTACTAAAGGGATGGAATTTCGATTTCATATCTTAGTTTTAACCTTTAAAAGTCTAGGGACCACTTTCTGGGCAATCCCAGGAAATTCCGAGTAATTTCAGGAAATTATGGGCTTGTTTTCACGCATTACAAGACCTAAACAACTCGTTATTCATAACTTGCATCCATTTTAAATGCCATGGATGTATCTTTCCAAAGATATTTTGACTCTTAGTTTTCAATAATTTTTCTCAAGTATTTCACCCGGTAATTGTTTTCTACCCCGGTTTACCTTGGAAATTGGTTTCGAACATTTTTCCAAGGTCATAAAAGAGCGAACAACTTGTTTTTTTTTTTTAATTAGTTTGCTAGTTCGAAAATCAGCAAGCTCATTTTCACCCCCATGTCCACCAAAAATCACCCCTAGGCCTTTTTGGCCACCTAGTAAGTTGAGGGAGGACAATACCCAAGTTGGGTGGTCTAGAGGGATTTTCAGAAGTCCCTCACCTCTCATTTTTCCCCCTTTTCACTGCCTTAAACAAAGTACCATCTGAGGTCTTGGTAATTTATGCCTTGAGTCGAGCTATTAAAGAAGTTGTAACCAGATTCACTTCCAGATAGGTGGGATTTGTCTCAACAAATGGATTTTTCTTATAATAGGTACATTGTTAGTGAATATTTCTCATTTATGTATGAGTCCCTAAAACGAATGCATTTAAATGCTCCACTCATGTGGAATGGTTATTGTAATGAAGAACAATTAGAAGAGGAGATACTTGAAACAAATGGAGAAACACACATTATGAGAAGTGATATACGTATTTCACATATATATGTTTATAATTGTGTTATTTATGAAACAATTGTTTTTCTTGTAAAAATGAATAATTTTAAGTGTTCACTGACATTGCAAATGAGGATGAATGGAATAACATAAATAAATTCAATTTGTACAATATGGAAGAGAATAAGAAATGGGTTGTGATGTATGATGAGATACAAAAATGATAGGAAGACAAACAAGCATTTATGTATGAGTCCCTAAAACTAATGCATTTAAATGCTCCACTCATGTGGAATGGTTATTGTAATGAAGAACAATTAGAAGGGGAGATACTTGAAACAAATGGAGAAACACACATTATGAGAAGTGATATACTTATTTCACATATATATGTTTATAATTGTATTATTTATGAAACAATTGTTTTTCTTTTAAAAGTGATTAATATTAAGTGTTCACTAACATTGAAAATGAGGATGAATGGAATAACATAAATAAATTCAATTTGTACAATATGGAAGAAAATAAGAAATGGGTTGTGATGTATGATGAGATACAAAAAATGATAGAAAGACAAACAATCATGTAGAAGGTCAAACCTAGTGCATCTTCCACTATTTGTAGAATTACATGATCCATGGCTTGTGGAGTGCACAAACACATGCGTGAAGGAGAAAATTCAAATTTTGGGACAAGGAAAGTGAAGTAAATACAATAAACATAAGAATTGGATTTGGAATGATGGTATGTGTCATTATATTGATCATAGGAGTAACTATGTAAAATGTAATTGACCATAAATTTTATGTATTGTTACAAAAGGTAAGTTTAATTATTTATTTTCATATACAATTTTTTCTATGCATGCAAGTATGAACATATCCTACAATGTGGTGTGGTCATCATTTTAGAGTGGAGAGTGGAACATGGTGTTATGTATAAAACATAAGATAAATATAAGTAAAGATAATAGTAAATATTCATAAATAATTAATAACCAAGTAAAAAGGCACAACCTTTCGTAAAAGGTATTGAGGCATCCCCTGTATGCATATTTAATGGGGCCCTCCTTCATTGTAATCATCATATTATATCATTCATCATTCATTTTCTATATCAAGTAATTTATTTTATCTCATATATTGAGTAAATTATCGAACGTTTCCCCTACATAGGTATCAGAGCCCATGCTTTTCGCCCATGGTATTTCTTAAATCACTTTGTAAAAAAAAAAATTACTAATTCGTAAAAAAATGTTGGATTACTAACGGGGGGTGAATCAGTAATAGAGCAATTCAATATTTTTCTATCACAAAATGCAAGTGTTATATCAATGTAGCATTATCATCCAATAGTTTCAGAGTAAGTAAACAATGAACAAATGAGCAATCATACACATACATAGTACATCAGTGTTTTACGTGGAAACCCAAAGCGGGAGAAAACGACAAAATATTTTTTCTTATATGTATTTAAGAGTTACATTCATTGGAAGCACCAACTTCCTTTGTTTTCCAGCTGCAAATGGAAGGAGGCTCCAACCCCCTATTTTCTCAGGCTACAACTTGAGGGAATCTCCAACTCCCCAATTCTCTGGATACAACCAGAAGGAGGCTACAACCCCCTATGTTCTCTGGATACAACCGGAAGGTGCTACAATCACCTTTCATTTCCCCATCCAACTGCCCTGACATATAAGTAGAATGATGGAACCATTGTCACACTGTCATTGTGAGATATATTGTTGTAAACATGTACCAATCAACCTGCACCAAACAACTTGTACCAATAACCTAAACCATGCATCAAC
>JZKD02S1599438.1:146827-178947 GCA_000966675.3 Picea glauca | reverse complement strand
GTCAGAAGGGAACTGTGGGTATGACATACACTCAGGAGGATATGCCCTGGACAGTTGAGGGCATTACACCTGATATTATAGTGAATCCACATGCTATCCCCTCTCGAATGACTATCCACATGGAACGTGATTGTATGATAGCCCATGGAGCTGCTCATTTCCTGAAAGAAAGGCTTTTTGACCAAAGTGATGCATATAGGGTCCATGTTTGTGAGCGCTGTGGTTTAATTGCTATTGCAAATCTCAAGAAAATTACTTTTGAATGTAGAGGATGCAAGAACAAGACTGATATTGTGCAGGTGCACATACCATATGCCTGTAAGTTATTGTTTCAAGAACTCATGGCCATGGCCATTGCCCCAAGGATGTTCACTAAAGAAGTTAAGGATCTAAAGAAGAAAGGAGGAGGAGGAGCTTGAAAATTCTCTACTGCATCTGGTTTCTCTATACAACTAGCTTTGAGATATGTCCTTATAGCAGTGTGGAAGATATGTCTGTTTTTTAAACTTTACAGTAAAGAATGTGTCAAAACTGTCATTCTAGCTTTGAGATCTGGATTAAAATGAAATAAATTTGTTTTCAAGGAAAATAGATATAGATCTATTTATATATTTATAGATCTAGATATGGATCTATCTATATATTTATAGACCTAGATCTATGTATATATTTTCCAGATAGTGATACACTTCCTATTGCAAATCTCTTCCCATGTGTTATGGCATCCTTTATTACTATAGTTATCTGTGACTCCTGGAGGAGAGAGAATCATTCAATATGTTCTTATAGCTTTGTGACTCTTGGAGGAGAGAGAATCATTCAATATGTTCTTATAGCTTTATAGATCTAGATCTATGTATATATTTTCCAGATGAATTTATAGTAGTCTTATTGCAAATCTCTTTCCATGTGTTATGGCATCCTTTATTACTATAGTTATCTGTGACTTTTGGAGGAGAGAGAATCATTCAGTATGTCTTTATAGTTTTGTACAAGGTTGCATGAGGGCATGAAACTAAATATGAAACATATTTAGTTTGGGGGAGATGATGAGTCACAGAATTGTCATCTTTTGATTTTTTATTTTCCTCATTTTTAATCCATTTTTGTAATCGCTCATTTTTATGAGCATGTGTGGATTTGGGATAAGTTGTTTTCCACTTCATTTCTTATTACTCCACTGAATTATGATTAACATTAAGAAAAATTAGCTTATTTTTAATTTACTTTTGAAGTAATAGTTGATGTGTGGACAATTTGTTGTAAGATATTGCTGTTTATATTTCTTGTTTTCCAACCATTATGCTTAAGGTCCCTTTCAATTTCTGATAAGGAGGAAATTTGATCGGCTTCTAAATCCAATCCTCCAGTGTGTTCATTTTATGAAGATCGGGAAAAACTAGCAGATATATGTGAGATGATATCGTCTATATTTTATGAAGATCGGGAAAAACTAGCACATATATGTGAGATGATATCGTCTATATAAAACCATGAATTAAGGTTGCAATGCATCCAAAGTTATAGAATGTATTAAAACTGTCATTTTAGCTTTGAGATCTGGTTTAATATGAAATAAATTTGTTTTTAAAAAAATAGATATAAATATATATATTTATAGATATATATATATATATATATTTTCCAAATTAATTTATGTGTATATATAAATATAGATCTAAGTATATATTTTCCAAACCTAACATTTACACAGAATAATTTATTTATTTAAAATTCCTATGTAGTTCTTATTTAATTTTATTTATTTAAAATTTCTATGTAGTTCTTATTTAATTTTATTTATTTAAAATTCCTATGTAGTTCTTATTTAATGTGAGGGATTCTGGTTATGAGTAAATGTTATGGGAACGTCATCTAAACATTATGAAACTATTTATTTGGAAGTAAATTTAGAAGATCTTCATGTTTTGAAAATGACTTCATATTGTTATTATGTTTAAATTGAATTAAAATATTCAATCATGGAAGTAATGTTTCAAGTGGTTTTTTATTTTTCTAAATGTGTTTTATAAAGGAATCGTGTGAGGAAAAAATGTCATTAAAGATGTATATTTATAGCATAGTTTATGGTTTAGAGGATTTTACATGTTTTTGTATAACACAATCTATTTTGTTTTGTTTTTTTTAATTGTAACATAGTTGCATTGTATCAAACATCTTAGGATTTATTAGTGCATTTCTTCATTTTCCAAAAATATGTAATAATAATTCAAATCTAACAACCAAAAAATAATCTAATAATCTACAATCAAGATTCAGTCAACTTATATCTAATGACTTTGCTATCTTCCTTTTATGAAACCACGTGGCATTGTTAATAGGAGGAAAAACAACATATATGCATGCTAGAGCATTGAACATTTGTAGACTAAAACTATATACCACACCATAATGAATTTGAAACTTTACCCCAAACATCATAAAACCATGCTACTCATGTTTCAATTCATTTTTCCTAAAAGTATAAATAGGTGCCTTTCTCAACAACTCAAGTAGCCTTTAAATCCAAATTTTGAAAAGAATGGTAATGCATTCCAATCTCTTAACCCAACCCCTTCTACAACAAGGTTTAGTACAAATCAAAGAGAATGTAATAAAACTTAGGAGTTGGTTGAACTTAGGATAAAGAGGAGATAGGAGTAAAGTGGATATATAAAAACAAGTACAAGAGTGATGGCACAAATGGAAAGCAAAAAGAAAGGATACTCCAATAGGAGGGAAAACAACTACAAGAGTGATCCAAGGATGATTTTAGGGGCTAATTTTCCATGGTTTTTCCAAAAAAAAGATTCGCTATTTTAAAAATGATTCACCAAAATTCTATAGGATAAAATTATTTTACCTTAAAAGTCACCAAAATTTTATAAAAACTATATAAAATCCTTAGAAATTTGAAAAAAAGATTAAAATGAACCAACATTAAAATTAAAATGAACCAACATTGTATCTGAACAAGCAAATTAACCAGAATTTAGTTAGTTCTCTTTATATATTTGACTTCATTTTTACAAGTAAGAGTTACAATATGATTTATGTATTCAAGTAATGATGAAGAAATTCTAGATGATTGAACTTGGATTACTCCATTACTTTCTTGGCATGGAGGTATATCAATCACTTGGAAGCCTTTGTATATTGTCGAGAATGGATCTTATGGGTAAAAAATATGGTTTCCACGTCCTTTTTTCACTCTTAGTTAATGGATCTTCCTCAACTAATTTCAATTCTTCACAAGGAATTAGATAGGGAGATCCATTATCACGACTTTTATTCATTCTTATAGTAAAAGGACTTGGCATAAGTCTTAAGTAATCCTTGAATGAGGGACTCATAAAATAAATTAAACTAAACCAAAATGTTGATCCTCTGTCCCACCCACAATTTGTGGATGACACATTACTCATGAGGGCTCCCTCTGTTCATGAATCTCATGCGATCAAGCTCAATATGGACATGTTTATGCTTAAATAAGGAGCTATGATAAACCAAAGAAAATCTTTGATCCTATTCTTTAATGCCTCTTTGAACATAAAAAGTAATATCAAAAGAATTCTTGGTTTCCAAAAAGGTTCCCTTCCCCCCAAATATCTAGGTGCCACCCTTCTAGAGAATGCCCTAAGGAATTCCTCATGGGAATATCTTTTGTACAAATTCGAAGACAAGATCAATAGTTGTACTTTCATATTTCTAACTCTTCCAGGAAATATTACCCTTATCAAATCGATTCTCTAGTCTATGCCACTATATCTTTTCTCAATCTTTGTTGCACCTTCCAAAATCATCAAAACCATTTGATCTCTTTAGAGATCATTCCTCTAGGGAAGACCTAATTTGGAAATAAAATGGGCCCTTGTAGCCTGGGAAACAATATGTAGATTCCTAAGTGAGAAGTTGGGTTAGGAAATAAATATCCCTAATCACGAGTAAAGAACTTGTTTCCAAGAATTGATGGAGATCGATTAAGGTAACACTAATGAGAATTCCATTATCCACATGGAGGGATATTGTCCAAGATCACTCATTTGGAGCAATGCTTAGAACAACAATCTTATTCCAAAACTATTGCTTCTAGAAAATCAAGATATGATCCTCTCTACATCTTTTTTATGATGCTTGGCAACTAGTGGCCAAGTTAGCAACCTAGTTCTTACTTGAGGAAGCCAATATCATCCTCTTCAAGTTGTTCTGGAATAATGTCCAATAGTATCGGTTGAACACCGACACTTTGACATTCCTGAGTCGAGCTCTCATCGATTCTAGATATCAAAGGAAGGATGGCCACCAAGGGTGACCAAGAAAGCAAGAATAATTTTGGATGAATACAATCCTAGATATATTTCAATGGGGCCCTTGTAGATATGGTAACTTTAGGTTTAAGAATGCCTACAACAGGGAAGGAAAGAATAGCAAGTTGAAGAAGGAAACCATCTAGAAAAAAGTGTGAAACCCAAATCCCTGACCAATTATTTCTTCCTTTCTTTAGCTCATGGTAAGAAAGAAAAAATTTCCTTGGAATTAATTTAGCCCTTTAATATGTTACATGTGAAAATCCAAAGAAGAAATAACATTTAATGGATTCCTATAGGTCATTTTTCTATGGGAAATAAGGGATTCTCTCTTTAGACAATTTGACCACCTAAGGGATAATATCATTCAAACTTTGGAAAATTTGAGATCCTCGTCATATAAAAATTTACTTCTAAATAAATATAGGAACATATTTCGTAGTTTTTTTCTATGGATAGTATGGAAGGAGCATAACTGTTGAATATTCTAACAACAATAGTGGGGGAAGGATGATACTTGGAATAGCATTCAAGCCATCATTTAAGAGTTAGTTTTCTTATTTCTCTAGCTAGAGGGAGCCACTCATCCTTAAGGTAATGAGAAAATCATCTTTTCTAATTGACATTTTGAGCAAGGACCTCTCTCTTCTATTAAACTCAAGCCTATTCCTAAGGATCCTTCTCAAGAGACTTTGGCAAGACCCCCAACTAGCTTCATCAAGATTAATTTTGATGGGGATTCCAAAGGTAATCCAGGTCCAGCAAGGGGGGAGTTTTTAGAGATGAATTAGGATCCATTCTCTTTATCTTTACCTCTCATATAGGTCCCTTAATACTTCAAGTGTAAAAATGAGCTTACAAAAATTATCAAAGAGATAAGAACCCAATGTACACAACATAATGCAGATTTGAAGCAGTTGAATGCATATTTAAGAAACAAATGATTGATCCTCTTTGGATCATCATATAGTCATAGAGGTAGAAACATACTTTTGTATTAGGTAGGAAGTGTTCTAAAAAATTTACAAATGAATTTATAGTAGTGATACACCTCCTATTGCAAATATAATCCCATGTGTTATGGAATCCTTTATTACTATAGGTATCCATGACTTTTGGAGGAGAGAGAGAATCATTCAATATGTCCTTAGAGCTTAGTACAAGGTTGCATGAGGTCATTGAACATATTCATTTTGCGTGAGATGATGAGTCACCAAAGTACCATCTTTTGACATCTTCTTTTCCTCATTTTTAATCCATTTTCGTTTATCAGTAATTGCTCATTTTTATGCTCATATGTGGATCTAGGATTAACTTGTTTTCCACTTCATTTCTTATTAATTCACTGAATTATGATTAACATTAGGGAAAATTAGCTTATTTTGTATTTACTTTTGAAGTAATGATTGTTGTGTGGAGAAGTTGTTGTAGGATATTGCTTTAAGGTTTGCAATCTTATATTTCTTGTTTTCCAACCATTATGCTTAAGGTCCCCTTTCAATTTCCAATAAGAAGGAAATTTGATCGGATTCTAAATTCAATCCTCTAGTGTGTTCATTTTATGAAGATCTGGAAAAAAATAGCACGTGTCAAAACTGCCATTCTAGCTTTGAGATCTGGTTTAAAATGAAATAAATTTCTACGTAATTGTTATTTAATTTCATGGATTTTGGTTATGAGTAAATGATATGGGAACATCATCTAAACATTATGAAACCATTTATTTGGAAGTAAATATAGAAGATCTTCATGTTTTGAAAATGACTTCATATTGTTATTATGTTTAAATTGAATCAGAATATTCAATCGTGTAAGCAATGTTTCAAGTGGTTTTTTGTTTTTCTGTTTTCTAAAGGAATTGTGGGAGGCAAAAATGTCATTAAAGATGTATATTTATAGCACAGTGTATGAATTAGAGGATTTTGACATGTTTTTATATAGCACGATCCATTTTCTTTTGTTTCTTAATTGTAACATGGTTGCATTGCATCTAACATCTTAGGATTTATTAGTGTGTTTCTTCATTTTCCAAAAATATGTAATGATAATTTAAATCTAACAAACAAAAAATAATCTACAATCAAGATTCAGTCAACTTAGATCTAATGACTTTGCCATGCTTCTCATATAGAGCATTGAACATTTGTAGACTAAAACTATATACCACAACATAATGAATTTGAAACTTTACCCAAAAGATCAGAAAACCATGCTACTCATGTTTCAATTCATTCTCGTGGGGGGTCTGCATTTTGGAGAGATGGAATGTGATTGTATGATAGCATTTGCAAACCATAATAAGGGAGTAGTTCACGAAATTAGTTTGAACTTAACATTTTTTAATGACTTCAATGATGAAGAAGTTTATGTGCAACAATCACCTAGTTTTGAGGTTTGAAGTAGAATGAAAAAAAGAATTTTCTATAAATCAACTAAAGAATTATATATCTTGAAAAACCTCTTAAATCTTGGTATTCAAGAATTGTTAGTTATCTCCATAAACATGGCTTTTCTAGAAGTCAAAATGAACCAACATTGTATGTGAAAATTCAAGTTAACCATAATTTAGTGAGTTCTCTTTATGTAGGTGACTTGATTTTTACAAGTAATAGTTACAACATGATTTATGAATTTAATTAATGATGAAGTAATTCTAGATGGCTGAATTTGGATTAATGCATTACTTTCTTGGCATGAAGGTTATCAATCACTTGGTGGTATTTTTATTTTAAGGAAAGTAGGCCCAAAGTCTATTGTTACAATACAAAATGGACAAGTGCAAGGTAGAGACAAGTACCTTAGTACAATGTGAAAAAATGATAAGGAATATGACAACAAGAGTGTTGATGGGACTCAAAATAATCTCTCAAGAAAAAAGGAGGATATGTTAAGGAAGACAAATATCAGATGGTATCATTGTTTCTTATGAACCCATCCACTCTTTGAAAATAAATAAAACTTTAGGCATTATAATCAAACTAGACATAAGTAAGGCTTATGATAGACTAAGCTGGGAATTTCTTCACCAAAGTGTTGGAAACCCTTGGATTTTGTCAAGAATGGATCTTATTGGTCAAAAATCTGATTTCCATGACCTTTTTTCACCCTTAGTTAATGGATCTCCCTCAACTATTTTCAATCCTTCACAAGGAATTAGATAGGGAGATCCATTATCTTCATTTTTATTCATCCTTATAGTTGAAGGACTTAGCATAATTATTAAGTCAAGCATGAATGAGGGGCTTATAAAAACGAATTAAACTAAACCAAAATGTTGGTCCTCTATCCCACCCACAATTCATGGATGACACATTACTCATAGGGTATCACTCTAGTAATGAATCTCATGCGATCAAGATCAATATGGACACTTTTATGATTGCATAAGGATCTATTATAAACCAAAGAAAATATCTGATCTTATTCTTTAATTCCCCCTTGAACATGCAAAGTAATATCACAAGAATTCTTGGTTTCCAAAAAGGTTCCCGTCCCCACAAATATCTAGGTGCCACCATTATGGAGAATTCCCTAAGGAATGCCTCATGGGAATATCTTTTGTAAAAATTGGAAGACAAGATCAATAGTTGGAATTTCATATTTCTAACTCTCCCATGAAATATTACTCTAATCAAACCGATTCTCGAGTCAATGGCACTATATATTTTCTTGATCTTGGTTGCACCTTCCAAAATCCTCATAGCCATTTGATATCTTTAGATATCATTCATGTAGGGAAGACAGAATTTGGAAATAAATTGGGCCCTTGTATCCTAGGACAAAATGTCTTCCTAAGTGACTTGGTGGTTTAGGAATTAAATACCCCTAATCATGAGTAAACAACTTGTTTCCAAGAATTGATGGATATGGATTAAGGGTAAGGAAGACCTCTAGAAAAAAAATTGTAAGGTAAAATATGCAGGTAACACTAATGAAAATTCCCTTATCCATATGGATGAATCTTGTCTAGGATCACTCATTTCGAGCAATGCCTGGAATAACAAATATTTATTCGAAAACTATTGCTTCTAGAAAATCAATATAGGATCATTTGTGCTTCTTGTGTATGACACTTAGCAAATAGAGGCCAAGTTAGCAGCCTAGTTCTTACTAGAGGAAGCCAAGAGAACACTCCTCAAGTTGGTCTGGAATCATGTCCAATAGTATTGTTTGAACATTGACACTCTGACACTCCTCAGTCAAGATATCATGAGTGTTAGATATAAAAGGGAGGATGGATAGCAAGGGTGAACACGAAAGCAAGAATAATTTTGGATGAATACTTAAAAGACAAGAAGATCTACTATGATAAATGAATGGATATATTTTGATAGGGCCCTTGTAGAGATGGTAACTTTAGGTTCAAGCATGCCTACAACATGGAAGGAAAGCATAGCAAGATGAAGAAGAAAATTGTCTCGAAAAGAGTGTGGAACCCAAATCTCTGGCTAATTATTTTTTGTCTTTCTTTAGCTCATGGAAATAAAGAAAACAATTTCTTGGGTCAAATTCACCAAAAGAGGATTTGAAGGCCCTTCAATATGTTGCATGTGTAGAGCCAAAGAAGAAACGACATTTAATGGATTCCTATAGGTCATTGTTCTATGGGAAACAAGGGATAATTTCTTTAGACAATATGACCACCTGAGGGATAGCATCATTCAAACCTTGGAAAATTGGAGATCCTTGTCACATGATAATTCACTTCTAAACAAAGACATGAACATGTTTTCTACTTTTTTTTTATGGATAGTATGGAAGGAGCATAACTGTTGAATCTTCAAAAAAGAATAGTGGGGGAGGGGAGATACTTGGAAAACATTCAATCCATCATTTGAGATTTTTTCATCCCATTTCCCTAGTTAGAGGGAGCCAAACATACTTGAGGTAACGAGAAAATCATCTTTTCTAATTAGCATTTTGAGCAAGTCCCTCTCTTTTCTATCAAACTCAAACCTAGTCCTAAGGATCCTTCTCAAAACAAAGGATAGATCCTCTTTGGATTATCATACATTCATAGAGGTAGCAACATACTTTTGTAATAGGTAGGAAGTGTTTTAAGCAATTTCTAGATGAATTTATAGCAGTGATACTCCTCCTATAGAAAATATCTTCCCATGTGTTATGGAATCCTTTCTTCCTATGGGCATCTATGACTCTTGGAGGAGAGAGAGCATCATTCTATGTGTCCTTATAACTTGGTACAAGGTTACATGAGGGCATGCAACATATTTAGTTTGGGGAGATGATGAGTCACATAATTAGCCCATTCCATTTATCAACAACCCAGCATTAGCCCATTTTTATGCTCATATGTGGGATCTAGGATTAAATTGTTTTCCACTTCATTCTTACTACTTCATTGAATTGTGATTAACATTAAGGAGATTTAGTGGATTTTGTATTTACTTTAAAGTAATGGTTGATGTGTGGAGAAGTTGTTGTAGGATATTTCTCTAAGGTTTGCAAACTGATATTTCTTGTTTTCTAGCCTATATGCTTAAGGTCCCCTTTCAAGTTCTTCTAAGGAGAGATGTTTCCCAACTTCTAAATCCAAGCCTCCAGTGTGTGCATTTTATGAATATTTGGAAGAACTTGCACATAGATGTGAGATGATGGTTTGCTACCTTATTGATCCTACAAATTAGAATCATTTATGAAAAACCATGAATTAAGGTTGCAACACATCCAAATCTATAGAAGAAAAGCATTATTGTTGAACCATAGATCGCTTGTATTGCTATGAAACCTCAACTCAAAATTGAAATGGGGTTTGTGGAACCAACACCAAAATATTTGCATTGGAAGACTCAATAATGAAATGAGAAACGATTAGAAGATATCCTAGCATCCATTCAATGAATTAATGAAGGTGTCATGAATTTAGTGTTACATCCATTTGGGGAAGTTAGCAAATGATCAAATTATTATTTTATTGTTGGAGGGACAATTTCTAGATACCCATGTCTACAAACACATTTTCCCATATATTATAAGTTCCATATTCTCCCTGGATATTCAGGAGAGAATTGTAACACCATCTAAAATGTGTTTTCCAATATTCATGGCTCTTGGATGTATTTTGGGAAAGTTGTTATAACCCACACATACAATTATGAATTTAATAGTCCATAGTATTCTATATTCGATGGGGTTATCTAGAATCTTGGAACCATCTAGTTATGAGTTGTTAAATTTAGAAAATTGTTGTAATCACTTGGGAATATCTTATCCTCAAGTGGGTTTTTATTTTTCAGCAAGTTTATGTATACAAGAGAGAGTCATATCCATTCCTATGGAGAGGACTCTTAGAGAAATGTCCAATTTGTGTTGGAATAAGATAAAAGTTCTTGAGATCTAATTTTTAACTTAGATTATAGCTTGCTCATTTTCATGTTAGTGCTTAACTAGTTTTTGTTGTTGTAGTTTAATTTTGTTGCCCTGGTCCTCGAGACGGAGCTCACCCTATGAGAACATGACATTGAGAAATTCAATTCTCTTTTATTTCTTTTTGAGTATTTCGATTTAAGTATTTTTAAAATTTGCAATGTATGACTTACTTACATTCTTGCAAGTGTATGTTGTATCTTTTACCTTGTTTATGTTAATTTCTTTCCTAGAATTTATTTTCTTTGTTTCCTATAGAATGATTGGTCATAGTGGTAGGTTATTAGAACATACTCATGTTGATAGTCTAATAATAGAGCAAGAGAAGAGCTATAATAGGACTAGGCAATTGATGGTATCACTCTAAGAGTAGCCATACATTAGAATTGAAATCACGAGTATTAGAAGCTAGTTCTTATGTGTTTTAATTTTCCTCAATGCAATTTCTTTTTTGTAGAAGCATATTAGAAGATTAATGCAAGTTAAATATTTGTAGTCCGCACATACAGTGCAAAACATCTCACAAGTACATTGAAAACCCTAGTTGATAAGTTAAATGCACAAGTGTTCCTAGTTAAATAAAAGACATAGAAACATTGTCAACCATCCTCAAAATGAAGGGAAGTGCCTAGCGGTTTTCCTTAGGATACATTACCTAGGAAAAATGTCATATTATATATTTAATCTTCCTAGAAAAAAAATAAAATTATTAAAAACATAAAAATTGACTAATGTTCAACAAAGTAAATAAATTGTATAACATGAAATTCCCTAATTTCATAATATCATGGGATATTATATAGATATCAAAAATAAAATGTGTTTAGAAAGATCACCTTCTTAATGTTTATTTTATGTTATTATATGTTTTTTCTATGGCAAGTCTCATGGGTCCCATTTGCTATGGCAAGTCTCATGGGTCCCATTTTCTATTGATCTAGATATATTTGTTGTAGAAATGTAATAGTATGGTTCTTGGATTCAATGATTTTATTTTTGTGTTGTAAGTGGCAACTATATATATATATACATTATTTCCACCCATTCCCTCATATCTTATAAAATTGTTTCCCTTTTTTATTAATTCCCAATGCCAATCCAAATGAATTGATGACCAATTCATCCTCATTCATATCCTTCATAAATATTTTCTTCTTAGGAGGGAATTATGACCAATTCATCCTCATTCATATCCTTCATAAATATTTTCTTTTTCTTCTTAGGAGGGAATTATAGTCTGCATTGGTGAGCACATCACAATATTTGACATTTGTGAATTCAAAAGTTGAAATATGTTAGCTAATGTTGTTATAAATTTCAATGTAAAATAATATCAAATAAAAATTCATCATGTTGATCACTCTTTCATCCACCTTTTATTTGCAACATTTTAAAAAAACATTTACTCTCTATTACACTCATATTGAAAATAATGTTTTCAATTTCTTTGGAATTTTTTCTCTCCATGGAACATGTTAACCACTACACATCATTTAATCCCATAGATATTTCAAAATACATTACTTGCGTATTCAAATTTCAAGTCACTTTCATTTTTTATTTTTGAGTGTTCTCCTATTGTTTGTTGCGGTGAATTTGATTCATTTTTATATCAATCCTCTTATCTAAATATAAAAACGATATAATGAAATATTTATTATAAAGTAAGTGCAAAATTACAACAAAAATATATTAATGTAACACCCCATTTTGACTAGACCTATTATTTCTTATTTTGAGAGTGTTCTAGATGTTTGGGTGAAATTGTAATATATGATGGATGCACCTTTATATGTATTATGCTTTAAAAATATATTAATGATATAATATGATTACCTACCACCATATGATGTGTTGATTGTATATGTTATGATTCATTTAGTTGGAACTAGGTGTTATACCTTGTGAATGGGTATATGATGATAGTTAAATAATGAAACCTTATTGAATATGTTGACTCGTGAAGTTAATTGATGATTTTATGACATGTGTGGCTAGATTGTTATGTATTGTGACATTATTGTCGATTTACTAAGTGTGACAAGAAAGACCCACACAACATGAACTTTGAAAGTGGGTCAAGATATATGGTCCACTTGAGATGGGGTTAGAGACTAGATGTATAAACCTAGATGTTATGGTGTATATATGTCATTATTATTTTCTTTCATTATTTGGAAAACATAGTGTAATGTTGTGCTCCTAGATGCCACTACTAGATTTAGGTACAAATTTAGAGTTCGTTCCTATTGGAAATAGGGTTGTCATTGATGTCAAATGAAACAGATTGTTGGAAAAAATGTTGTACAACATTGTTGTCATTGGTGTAAAAAAGAAAATGCCTCTATGTGTTGTGAGTGACTAATTGTCTATACTGTGTGAATGAAGGTGAAATGATAGGGGGGGATTACTAAACCCAAAGAGAATCAAACCATGGGTAGAAGAAAATGTTTATCCGTATTAATCGGGTTCGGTGTGAAGCCATGATGAATGAGAACAATCAATTTCAATAAACTCTAGTTGCACGTGCATGACGAGTTATATGATTGAAATCTAAACAAGACTATTTCGTGGAAGAAAAATAGATGGATGAGATCACAGAGGCAACAAAATCGTAGATCCGGTAACAAGAATATGAGTACGCAAAGGAAGCTTGGATGTGTATTAGGCTTGGTAAAAGCTAATATCCCACATTCAAAAGGAATAATGATTTCGAAAGTTTTATAATGAAACATAAATGTTATATGATTTGAATGTGAATGGTGAGATATGAAACCCTGCGGGAAGAGTTTCCTTTTGGCATGGAGAACGATGAACCCATAATAGGTTAAATCCTGATCATTGATATTCAGAGATCAACAACTATGATCAAAGGATTGTGAACTTGGTATATCGTATATCAACGGAATAAATGAACCATGTATGTTTGAAGTTCTAGGGGGGTGATAGATAGGTAGACGGACCCTTGCGGGACAAGGTTCCAATATCATATATCAAGAGATTGAAATAGATCACATGGAGTGAATGTTCCATGGGATCGATATCCTAGGGGGATCAATATTAGGGTACATAATATCACCATATTGGATATGGGTAGGATGGAGCATCAATGCAATGTTGAAGTACCGGGGGGATGATAGGTCGATACTCCATTGGGCTGGTAGATCGGTGGCCATGATAGTAGCCACATCAGCGCCATGTCGACAACCACATTATTATAGTGGCACAATGATAATTTCAGGATAGGTTCCAAGTCAACATACTAATCGAACATGGATAGAGGACATGATGATGTCATAGCCACATCATGGACACATCATCTATTACGTAGTGCCACGTGTTTTATTGTAATTGGGCCACATGTCCCAAGAATATTCGACCACGTAAGTATTGGTATATCGGATACCAGAGGAATAGAGGAGCATGGGACGTTAAATTTCCTAGGGGCTCGATGGCCCAAAGGCTCTGTGGGATGATAGCTAGGTGGCCTGGTAGGCCTGATGGCCTCGATATCAAGGGAAAGAGATAGATTGTTGAGATCTTATCCAAGTTATGATCGCACGATGTCTATGCAATGGGGTATTGTTGAGTGTTCCGATGAACAAAAAATAGAGATATATTGTTGAGATTGATTCAAGGACCAGATCAAATGGTTGTAGTGTTTCAGGGTCATGTCATGTGTTTTGATATGCAGAGAATGGAACAACGAATGATATCAAGTCGAGGATTAATCGAACAACTACTGAATGTTGAGGTTTGAGATGAGAATCAGATAACAGATCTCTAATTGTAATTCAATATGAGAACCATGATAAGACGGTTGTTGAGCATCAAGAATTGTAACATGAATAGAGAGTAGATAGCATGTGAAACAAGAAATTAAGACCGGGTTTAAAGGATCTTCTTACAAGAAATACAAAGTATGTTTGATTCGACCTGTTGAGCACGAATCCTTTTCCATGTGGAAAAACACTTGAACTAATGGGCTCGTGTATGAATCCTATAAATATAGAGGTCAAACAACCAAATGAGTGAGTAAAAAAAAATATGGAAGAGAAAGTGCATATCACGTGACTGAGGGAGTTGTGATTCATGGAGGTGGAAACCGAGGCTCCAAAGTCTGAGGATTTTAGAGAATGAAAGGGACTAAAATGTGATTATCTAAGGGTGGATGGGAGGTGCAAGGTGTAAGGAAATTCTAAAATCAACAAAATGTAAACTGATGGAGAGTTTGTGACAACAAAGACATAGAAACATTTTTTTGCAAGTGAAGGCTTCAGTATAGTTGATATTTTAAGGGTATTGTTGTCTCTTATAGGTTGGTTCCTGCAAACATTGCAGTTGTAGGTTGCCTACCGGAATTGTTGAATTGGTGCTTAGCTAAGGGGATCTGTTGGGGTCCTATAATCATAGGTAACTTGATTCTTCAGTTGTTTATTTGATGTTGCTCCCGTGATGAAGACATCTGGTTTGCTGGTCTCGGTTGATTCATTTTCCCCCTCCATCCATTTCACATGATCCTTCATCACCCTGTTGCACCCTTCATTCCTTTGCCCTCCATTTCTTCACCCCCCACCATCTTTGTCCCTACATGAAATGATGTTAGATAACTAGGGTTAAATTCACAAAAATAACTAGTTTAATAAGTCATTAGATAACATAGGATAATTAATAATAAATAATTAATTAGATTAAATTAATGAGTGTTAATAATTAGTAATTAGGTTAGGCTAATAATTAATTTTAGATAAATAATTGATAAACAAAAACATTATAGAAGCTTTAATAATTAAAAACATTTCAAAAACAAATTTTATAATAAAGTAATAAAAGTAATAAAATAAAAATCAATTAAAAAATAAAATTAAAACATTAATTAAAATAAAACAGTTTAAAAAAATTAAAACAATAAACAAAGTTTAAAAAATAATATAAAATACATAAAACTAAAACTAAAACAAAAAAAAGGCGTAAAACATTAATAACACATATAATAAACATATAACAAATAATAATAAAACAAAACAAAAAATGAAAATGAAAATGAAAATGAAAACACGTAAAAAGTAAAAACAAATAATAAATAAAAAAACAAATAAAATTAAAATGAAAAGACATAATAAACAAAAGCAAATAAAATAAAAGCAAAGCGCACTATGCACACATCTCCATAAATTTAATAAACATCTGTAATTAACTCAGACCCCCCCTCCCAATACCATTTACCACTCCATGGGTGGTCCAAAAACCACTTCCCCCCCCAAAAAAAACCGTTTTCCCCAAAATTAAAACTGTTTTTCGCCATTTTTACCAGTCCACTTCCGAGAGCGTTTCCAACCAAACCAGAAGGAATTTTGAAAACCCGAGAGAGTTTTTTCTCTATAACAGGATGAAGAAAAAAAACCTCTCTCAATGTTTGGACAGGTGTCAAAAGTTAGGAGAATCGAAGCCATCTCTAAGCACCATTTTTCAGGTTTTTAGTTTTCCCGATTTTGTCATGTTTTTGCGGGAGTTGTTTCAGAGATATGGAGATGAATTTGGAAAACCCGAAAGAGGTTTTTTCTCAAGACAGACTCATCTACAATAAAATCTATCAGTTTTCACACAACTTTCATATTTTGGGAGATACAAATGTCTGAGCTGACCCCTATTTTAAGCAATTTGACCCACCTTTCATGGCAAACAGTTCAAAATTCTCAGGGATTTGTTTCTATTTTTGGCTGAGGTTGTTGAATTCAACCTCTCGAGCCTGGGAGAAAGTTTGTTATATATATTGTAATAAGTCAAATGTACAAGGTTTGATCAGTTGGGACTATGAATTAATTTGTAAAACAGCTCACAGAGCTTTCATGGATGAGATTTTGAGTAACACAGTGTGGCCATTGTAGGATTCTTGTGACAAATCCCATTGGTGAATTTTATTTTATCTGTTAATTTGTTCTCTCTATTATCAAGATTGTTTTCTATATTCTAAATTATTTTAAGAATACTAAGGATAGAATTGGTTTAAACACACCCTTTATCACTAACTTGGAATGACTTTTGTGTTTTTCCACTGAAGATTAAACTCAGAATTCTCAGTTTCTCTCTTTTTAATTGGATTTTTGAATCTGTTCTACCTTTCCCATGCATTAAATCTTGAATATCCAGTGGATTTTCCTACCTTTTCCTGCAATATCAGATTTTCATGACCTGGTTTTGATCCATTATGAACTGTGACTCCATTTCCCAATGGCCTCCCCTTCCTATTCCAGCCAACCAATTTATAAACCAACCTCTGTACAGTAATAACTAGCCTAAAATCTATCACAAACAAAGATATATCAGACAGAGAGAACCCTCTCTGAGTCTTGGAGGGTTATATCCAAGACTCCAAAGTGGTTTGATGTTACCTCAGTAATAACCTCCTCAGCATTGGGCAAACTACAAAGTGCTAATAGAGTGGCGACCATACTGGGGAACCTTCCTCAGAAAGCATATCAAGTTCCAGATCTGGTTACTGATGGTGGACAGTGACCAGACACAAGAAGGATGAATCATCCACCTGGCGACTCCAATCAACTCCATATCAGTTCCAATTCAAATAGTCCATTGGAGGAAGAACCTGAAAAATGACCAGAACATCTAAAAAGATCATGTATTTAAGTTGGAAGTTTATCTAAGATATGATATGTTTTATTTTTAATTATTTCTTCCCTTCTCATGATCTTGATCCAGATCATACCGCAAAAATTTATGAAGAGAATGTTCAACTTGATGAGCCTCAAGAGGTTAAGCCTAGTGTTACAATCCCTATGCATACTCCTACACCTATAAAAATCTGAGATATATACAAGTCCCTTGTCTTGCCTCCCATACTCCATGATTTCCCTACCAATTACTTCAAATATCTTTCCAGGTTTGATGGAGAATATGGTAACATCTCTGCTAAGAAACACGTTCAGGGTTTTGAGAATTTTCTTGATCTATTTGAGGTGAAAGAAGATGATGTCTGAATCAAACGTTTTGTTCTATCCTTGCAATATAGAGCCAAGAAATAGTGTAAATATCTGCCAGCTGCAAGCATCAGTGACCTCAATCAGTTTGTGAAAGTTTTCTTGGATCAATGGGTGATCAAAAGGAATCCCTTCCTCATTTTGGAAGACTATGAACATTTGAAAATACATCCGGGAGAGACAATGCAACACTTTTCAACCAGATTCAATAAAGTTTACAATTCCATGCCTGCTGATATAAGACCACCTCCTGGTTTATCTCTCTTACATTACCCAGATTCCTTTGATTCAGAGATGGCATTTCAATTGAGGGAAAGGAACACTACTACACTCAAGGAGATGCAGGATAGTGCAATTAGTGTGGAAGCTAATTTGTTGATCAAAAGGTCAAAGATCAAGGAAGAAGAAAGGGAGAAAATAGAAAAGGAGCAACTAAAATCTTCAGAAGCTAAACTGGACATTTTGGCCAGCACAATGAAATAAATGATGCAAAAAGCCATCATGGGAAATGAAATTGATGTTCAAAGGCATCATGTTCCATTGGTTACAAAGAAAGAAAGGGTCACTATTCCCAAACACTTTGCATCTCACATTTGGTATCATGAATTGGAAAATGATCATTTCATGTATTCAATTCATAACATGGACATAGATGAAAATCCAAATCATCTTATAGAGGAGTAACCAATTGATATGATGTGTATGTTTGATGACATTTTTTTCATGGACGGTCTACCCAAGTATGATAACTATGATGAGGATTACACCAAGGTGAATTATTCAAATCAATCAATAGCATGTTGTTGGGAGGAGGAAGCTCAGTTACAGATCAAATATGACAATCATCCTTTTCACAACAATCATGACAGTAATGAGGAAAATGCAGTAAATCTTGGAGTAAGTGAAAGATCTATGCCTCTATGTTTCTCTTCTTTCAAATGATGAGAGAAAATTATAAACAAATTGTCAATAGTAAAGATGAAGAATGCTCTGATCACTCAGTTGAAGATGTCATTAATGATATGGAAGTTGTTCTAGACCCTGAATTGCAGCCCTTGAGCTACATTGATTTTCAAATTCTAGATGAAAGATTAGAGCTTGAGACAGAACATGAACCAATGCATTATAACTGTATTCCATTAACCTTCAATTCATTTAAGTTTTTGAAGAAAATTTTTAATCATGTCATGGATGATAAGTAAATAGAAGATTAGAAACTTTCATTGGAACCAATGCAACAAACATCTCAGTTCCTACAAGACCCAATAGCTGATATGTTGGATGACTTGTGTTGTCAAAGTCACGGTTGATTGGCGAGCTATGAACTTAAAAGAGGTTATGATATAGACATGACTAGGCAATCTCTTTCATGGTCTGTTTCAATAGGAGTCCCATTTCAAATTTCAATAGAAAATTTGCAGTCATCTCAAGAACTATATAATGATGTAAAAATCTTATGTGTCATACCCAATTATGACCATAAATTTGTTGGAAGTCAAGAAATAGGTCATGTATTTCCTGATCCCATAGTATACTACATGGAATATTTTTTCAGCCTAAATGATCAATCATGTTTTTAGTAATGGCCATTACACTTTGCAGTTTTGATTATGTGGGCAAAGGGTCAAGTTGTATTTTTTATTGTGCTAACAAACAATCAAGTAGTCCACTTGTTTCAGCAACTACTTAACTAGCTTCATTGGCATTTTTGTATTATTTGATTCAACATGATTTTCAACAGTGTAGGGTAGGTAGAAGTTTGAATAAGCTCAGTCATTTGAGCATCTTTTCAGCAGTGTGCAAATACGTTTAGCTCTATTAGCATGCCTTTCAACAATTTTTCAATTTCAAATTTCAGTCTTCATTTTGAAGTGGTCTCAATTGAAGGATCAGAACAGATGCAAGTTGCAGAATAAAGTTTTGGGATCAACCCAATGAATAAAAAATTGGTTTGCATGTTCGGAGTTCAGTGGTTCTTGTCACCTCCTGAAAGAGCTTCCATCCCCAGGTGGAACCTATGTTGGGGTCCTATAATCATAGGTAACTTGATTCTTCATCTGCTTATTTGACATTTCTCCCGTGATGAATACATCTAGTTTGTTGGGCTCGGTTGATTCATTTTCCCCCTCCATCCATTTCACCCGATCCTTCATCACCATGTTGCACCCTTTGTGCCTTTTCCCTCCAGTTCTTCACCCCCCACCATCTTCATCCCTACATGAAAGGATGTTAGGTAACTAGGGTTAAATTCAAAAAAATAATTAGTTTAATAAATCATTAGATAACATAGAATAATTAATAATAAATAATTAGATTAGATTAAATTAATAAGTGTTAATAATTAGTAATTAGGTTAGTAAATGAGTTAGAATAATAATTAATTTTAGATAAATAATTGATAAACAAAAAACATTATAAAAGTTTTAATAATTAAAAACATTTCAAAAACAAATTATAATAAAGTAATAAAAATTATAAAATAAAAATCAATTAAAAAATAAAATTAAAACATTAATTAAAATAAAACAATAAACAAAGTTTAAAAAACAATATAAAATACATAAAACTAAAACTAAAACAAAAAAAACAGAGTAAAACATTAATAATACATATAATAAACATATAACAAATAATAATAAAACAAAAACGGAAATGAAAACACTTAAAAAGTAAAAACAAATAATAAATAAATAAACAAATAAAACTAAAATGAAAAGACATAATAAACAAAAACAAATAAAATTAAAATGAACAGACATAATAAACAAAAACAAATAAAATAAAGGCAAAGTGTACTATGCACACTGTTGACACAAAGATTAATTTTTCCATCCTTCAAAAATAAAGCTTCATCTTTTCCTGAGCCATGGAATGGCCCTTAGTCCGAAATAGAAAGGTGTTAGAATCACCCATTTCTTTTCGGGTTTCGAAATTCGGATTCTTCTCGAGGTGTGATCTTCAACTGTCCCTTTTTCTTGGCATCGAAATCCCGAAGCCATTTCAAAATATTAGGAAATATAAAGTAAAAAGGTGGAAGGAATGAATGTTATTTTTTCCGCTGTTTACCACAAAGCACTCTTTAATTCATAATTAATCAAATACATAAACCCAATTATCTCTCCCTCAGTTTTTCGCGTTTCAGTGTTCTCTCTGCTAAAATGTTTTCAAACTCTTCTCCTTCGAACTCCCGATCCTCGTTTTTCTGAAAAGTAAAAATTAAAAAGTAATTGTCTGCTAATCATGATTAATTAAAAGTTGTCTTAATACGAATGATTGGTGCCTCGTTGATCCCATCGCAATTTCGCGATCCGGGGTTTACTTGTGACACATCCCTTGTCGCCAGGATCCTTGAAGTTCCAAAATGCGAAATCGTGATTGGCGCCTCATTGATCCCATCACAATTTCGCGATCTGGGGGGTTTACTTGTGACATATCCCCTGTCGCCAGGATCCCCGAAGTTCCGAAATGCGAAATCGTGTTTCGTGCCTCGCTAATCCCATCGCAATTTTGCGATCCAGGGTCTACTTGTGACATATCCCCTATCGCCAGGATCCTCGATGTTCTGAAATGAGAAATCACGTTTTCTTCAAACAAACCCTAAGATTAAAAGATTAAACTGTTTGCAAAACATGATTAATGATGACTAAGCTTCTTTTTTATTTTCTGGAATTAAGGAAGGCAGTGATTTTCAGGTTTTCAGCTTTGAAATCGCCGATATACAACAGTATTAATAACGGGTAAATGCAAATAATTTTGACATGAATTCGTATCTCTAAGCATATATTTCAAATTAAAACATTTATTTTTCATCGATGGTATCAGTGCACTCGCTACAACACAAAGTTAGAGATTAATAAAGGTCCTGTGTGTTGAAATTCATTCTTAACCTTTACCATTGTAGCGAGTCACATTTGTCCAGATTTATACACTTTTCTCTGTAAACAGGTTTCTGGTCCAGTGTAACTACCATGGCGCCCAAGAAGGCCACCAAGAAAAATGAGGAAGTTGCAGAGGTCTCGAGCCTAGATGGAGATGTTGTATCTGATACAATACCGCATGCCATCGATTCCATAAAATCCTGGAGGTAGATTTTTGAAACTCTTGATTACGAGATTAAAAACTTACCCCATGATGACAACAAAAAACTCCAGGATATAGCAGAGTCTGAACTTCACAAGGTGGCTACGCGGCCAAGACTCCTGACTTACAACGACATGATCAGTTGGGCTTTAGAGCGAGCAGACGTGCAGACAAGGAGCATTCTTGACAACCGAGGGGTCGTCATCGGCTCCTTCAGACCAGAACATATACAAGTAATGTATAAACTATCTTTCTGTCCCAAATACATCTATAATAAATATTTGGTTAGTGAGTTTCAGAGGAAAGAATGTTTTGAGTCAAACCAAATGTATCTTGACATAATAAAGGACTGGTGGAGAAACAAAGCAAAATTCAGGGCCGACACACATGGTGTTTATGCCACGACATCCTTAAACGAGTATATGGTTTATGTGGCGATGATGTTATGTAGGCCTTTTGGTAAAGAAAGTCCTACACACTTCCCAACGGAATGGGTACCTCTTTTGCATGAGGCCGCAGAAGGTTACAACTTCAATTGGGATAATATTTTATCCGATGACATAGAGAGGGAGGTTATGGAGTACCAGAATGCAAGATCAAAAGGACAAACAACAACCTTTTATATGTCTGCATAGATCATGGATGTTATATGCTTCTCAACTCCTTTCCCTTTGATGAATTGGAGTTGGAATCTGACTTACCCGGAGCCTATTCATGAATATCATTCTAAACTTTGAGAAGAGAATGCCAAAGATTCATTCTATGAGATTTGTCATTTCATGGTAATACCACTACACCAGATGCTATATGACTATACACCCCCCCGTATTTCAGAGTTGGTCATAGAGAGCCTTCGGGCAATTGCTGACTGGTTTATAGAGTAGAACTTCTCCTACATCAGAGTTTTCGGATGTTTGATTCCTCCACATGCGCCCCCAAAATTCCTCCCTGACAGACTAGTGTGCATGGAAGTAGCTTATCAAATAGTAATGGGTGGAATTGAGATAGAATTAAAGACAACTCAAAAGAAATCTTGGCCTGTTTTTCCTATTCAGATTGGAAAATTTTCACTTCTCAACTTGGGTCATTCCAAGGTTGAAGTGGCAGCACTAGAGGGGGTCAAATTGGTAGACCTCGAGCACAATAAGCACGATCCTTACCAGTTAGTGGGGAAACACATGGCCCACTGCAATATGAAAGCATATGAACATGAGGAGTCCCCTTGGGGTGACATGTTCAAAGGGACTAAGACTTATAAAGAGGTGTTAGAACGCATACAGACATTGTCGTCCAACTTGCAAGCTAGTTTTCAGACCTTTCAGAAGCATAGATGGAGTGGTCTGCCCAAAGTACTACAAGGAGAAGCAATCACCCTCCCCGAGGAGAAAGAAAATGTTCCCCCAGGGTTCGAACAAGAAGCACAGAAGAAGGGAAATCCTGAAAAAGTCCCACAGGATACGAAAAGGCCCCCACAAAACAAAGAGGCCTTACAGAGAAAAAAACCAGAGACAGAAGTAGAGAGGAGGTCTGGAAGACCTCCTGAGTCCAATAGTCTTACTCCCCCTTCATCACCTGGTGTTGATGTCAATATGCCTAAGGCAATAGGAGGGAAAGGATCTACAGAGCTAGGAAGTCCCATAGCTTTCTTCACCTCCTTACAATCCACTTTTGGATTCCCACAGACATGAGCCCTATTTGTTGATGACCTCACCTCTATCTCCATAGATGAGATTCCTCCTTCTTTTTCAACAGAAAAAGGAAGGCCATCCTGAAACAAGAGATGTATATGAAGGAGGGGAGTATGGTAAAAAAGAATAAAGTCTTGATAGATGGACAGAATTCGGAGGAGGAGGATTTCACTACAGAGATAGCAGGTTCTATGGGAGCCATGGCAACAACAAACTTTTTAACTGTGGGAAACATGAGAATGAGGATAAAGAAGAGTAATAACATGATAGCTCAATTACAAGATCAGTTAAATAATGCTGAGAAGAACATCAGACAAGAGGTGATTAAAAGCTTGGAGTAGACCAGGGCTGCCGAAAGGCTAGAAATTAAATCACTCAAATCAAGCCTGGACGAAATGAACCAGAGGATACAAGCAAGTCAGGTGCAGGTTTCTCAGCAAAAAGAGAATGCAGAACACTTACAGGCTAAGTTAAATTTGATGGAAGGTCGGGTTATAGATTTAAAGGATTTCCAAACCCTCTCACTAGAAACACATACAAAGATTGATCTACAAAATAGGGATCGTCCAGAATTACCTTCAAGAGGTAAGTGAATCTCTTGATAATATTATTTTACTAGAAAAGGAAGCTAAAGCAGCAAGGAATACTTTCTAGAAAGAGGTTGCATGTTCAGGGAATACAGAGGCGATGAAAAATATAAAGCTCTTTGTCACAGAACAAATAAAAGGAGACATCATGCTCAAGGTATGGGAAAAAAATATGTCTGAGAGAAAGAAGATAGTCAAAGAAATCAAATATGATTGTGAAGGAATCTTCGATTCTTTGGATAAGCAAGCATTAGGGATTGAAAAAGGTGACTGCTCCGAGTCACTGGGGCGGATAAACATTGAAAAGCAGCATTTGGACTGCAAAGAAGGTTTGAAGAAGATTCAGACTAAAATTTTACAATTGAAAGAAATCGATGTCAACCTAATAAACAAATGGTTGGTACAGCCCAATTTAAAATTGCAAGTGATCAAGTTTTCCAACCAAGGTTTTGAAGACCGGTTCCCAAAGGTACAAAGAAATTTTTATCTGTTTGAGACTAAAGATCTTCCAACACCTCCTAGAAACTTTGCCCATTTTCTGGAGAAATGTATTGAATGTGTAGCATCAAAGGAGGGAGAGACTTTGACTAAGAAATGAAGTATCATTTGGAAACTCATACTGTTGAAATGATAGATAAAAAAAAGTTAATCGTGCAACGATTAAGGTTGCAGTTTTGTAACTACTTTTCTCCTAGGAAGTAGGAGATTGTTAACCATCAAGTATGAATGACCTTGTATAAATACAGGGAACGAAGACTAAAAAAGGGCTTTTTTGATCTCTCTGAAAAATATTGTTGACGAAGTAATTTTGAACAAACTCTAAATTAATAGAAATGCAAATTGAAGATTCCAGATCTTGTAACTTCTGAGTTATGTGTTTCCCTATCATCTCATCTTTCTTACACATGTTTAGTTGATGAATGCTTGACCACAATTTAGTGCAACCACTACTGTGAAAATTATTATTTTTGTTATTTCAAATCATTTACAGTTTTTCCTCTGTATCTGTTATCAACAGATACAAAACCTGTAGATGCTTAGATTTCAACATCATATGCTTCATTAATATTTTTATCATTTCATAGTCTTCTGTTACAATGTGAGATTCCTCTGAAATTGTCGCCTCACTTTGCTAATAGCTTTATGTTTTACTCCAGATCATGCATATTTCTTTTTTTAAAAGTTAACTCAGATACAAGAAAAGTCATACAATTTGATCTGACTATTTATTTGTGTTTTAACATCATTCTCGTTACTTTGTGGAATAGAGATAATCAGCCTAAAACGAAAACACAGAATCTTATCCTCCTTTACTTTCCTCCTTCATGACAGTACCAGTTCCAAGGCAGCCTAACATCGAGCCCGATCTCAGGGATCAAACCAGCATTGCTCTAAATTTATTTAACACTATTTTACAAACAACAAATAACCGGGTTGACTTAGAACGTTCATGGGCAACAATTGAGAGAGATATCAGTATCTAAGAAAAATGGGAATTTCAACAAAGACAGTTGAGAAACCAAAAATAGCCTTTACCTTTTTATCAATCTTTTTCTATTCTTAGCTCCCTCTATTTTTTGAGATGCTTTGACAGTATAGTTTAAATCCTTAAAGTATAAACTCAGGAACAACATCTTTTTGGCGCCGCTGCCAGGGAATGGAGAAACAAAGTTTTTTCCCTAGGGAGAACGACATTGACGCTTTCTTTCTTTGATAGTGAACAAAGTTTGAAAACCTTATAAAGCTACCTTTATATTTCACTTGGTGAATCCACATTGTTTAAGCTGGCTCTTAACCAAAAAAACACCAAAAAGAATCCAGACAACAAGCAGATTTCACCTTTTTCAGACCCCAAAAAAATTCTAAAATCAAGAAGATACTTCTGCCAGACTGTCTCATCCACAAATAAAAAATTTCAACCTAAGTTTACACAGTCTGACTCAGAAGATCAATGTGGTGAATCAATTATTCCACCCCTTTATGGGAAATACCCCCTTGATAAAGTCACACCCCCTGAATCGGATCTGGTTCATCCAGTTTTTGAGACCGAGGCTTTCTCATCCTTTTCCCACACCGATAAAAAATGAAGAGCTGCCTCACTTCCTGTCGTGACTCATTCTCTCTCCCTTCTCAAAGTTCATTTTCCTACATCTCAAAACTCAAACAATTATCCTATATATCTTGACTCAACTTCTGTTGATTCTCCTGTATTCTCACCCTATGGTTTTGAAGGAACCAGTCCACATTCCCCAAGTTCTTCTTTCTCAAGTTTCTTCCCCTTCAATAATCAGTTTCTTGAATCCTGTCCTTACAACCCCCAGGCTTTAACCGTTAACTCCACAATGGTCGTGGCCGGAGGAGGTGGGGCTAGAGGTGGTGCCACAGGTGTTCAAGGAGGAGGAGCGAGCGACCAAGCACCACCTCTTCGGATATTTGCAAAATTTTCCACAAGATACACCCCTCTTGTTCTACCAATCCCTCTCCATGATTTACCAGAAAATTACATGAAAAACCTGCCTAAGTTCACGGGAGAAGGCGACTTGACAACAGCCGAAGACATAATTTTTTTCGATCAATTCGCTGACATTATTGGATTGGAGCATGAAGATGTTTACTCCAAACTCTTGGTTCAAACTTTCAAAGGGAAAGTAAGAACCTGGTTTTGAGGCCTAGCCGTCGGATCTATATCATCATATGATGAACTTGAAAATGATTTTATTAGACAATGGGGCGAACAGAAAGACCATCTTTATTATCTGACTGAATTTGGATCTCTTCGAAAGAAAAACTTTGAATCGGTCCTTGAGTTTACACAATGGTTTAACAAATTGTACAATAAGATCCCAACCAAGGTCAAGCCCTCACAGCCTACTGCGAAAGTGACTTTCACTGGAGCTTTTGACCCCGAATTCGCCCTGTTATTAAGGGAGAGAAGATCATTAGATCTTACCAAGATGCAAGATGATGCCCTCGAAATCGAATCTAATATGATGGCATCAGGAAAGCTGAAAGCTAAATTCGATATGGGAAACAAAGAAATCAAGAGATACAGGGAGTAAGGAGCACCCTCTGGATCAGGAAGATCTTCATAGGACAAAATGGATGATATGGCTAGAATCATCAAAGAATTGTCAAACAAAATATCAAGAATAGAACTAGAACAAGCTAAGAATGAACATTACCCTAGAAAGGATTTCAAAAAGAACCCTAACCCTCAAAACCACTAGAAACAAATTAAGAATGAAGATCAAAAGATCCAAACTCCTTTTAAAAGTGAAAACTTTGTAGGAGGACAAGACTTGGAGGGTTTCAAGGAGTTAGAAGAAGATATGAACAATCTTGGCGATGACTACCTACAACCTTACATAACAAGACATGATTATGAAAAGTCCTTAACTACAGAGTATGGGACCGAGAGTAGCAAGAACGACAGTGTTTTTGAATATTTGACCTATAAGGGAATAGTGGATGGGATAATGGTTGAACTTCACCAGAAATACAACCTGAGACCTAGAAACAGGGTTTCTGCAACCGTTCCAGTTAAAAAAATACTACTGAGGTCTAAAATTGATGAACCAGTTTCAAAAAGCACTAAGAAACAGACTGAAGGGACTAAGGCCGCTAACATCCAATTTACTAAAACAAAGGTAGCAGAAACACCACCCTTGAGCATGAAAAAACTAGATACCCCTGTTACCGAAACAAAGGCCCCTCAGCCAAGGAAAACTGAAAAGAAAGGGTCAGAGGTTCAAAACATGGAAATCGACAAAACCATTGGAATTTTCAACCTAGAAAATGAAATCAATAAGATCAAAGTTCCTATTCCTCTTGTAGAAATGGCTAAAAACTCGATATACCGAAAACAAATTGCTAAAATGATTAATTTTTTCGAAAATGAAAGTCAGGCCGATGTTATAAACTTAGTGGATGAAAAACCTAACATAATTTTTGGCCCACACTTCGAAGGTGCCAAAGACACTGTTGCCCCTTTCTACATTACTTTGACCGTTCTCGACCATCTGCTCCATAATTGCATGTTAGCTTCTAGGGCATCTCACAATGTGAAGCCTAAAGAAATCATGGATAGACTCAGACTTGAAATCACTAGGCCTTATGGAGATTTATATTCTTTCGGTTCAAGAAAAGTCAAGTGTATAGGGATGATAAAAGACTTAGTTGTAAACCTTGCACAAGTACCTTCAAAAAGTGTTTTAATGGATGTAGTTGTCGTAGATATACCCCCAAAATATGGCATGCTTTTGTCCTGATCTTGGGGTGCCGAACTTGGAGGTTCCCTTTAACTTGATATGATGTATGGAACAATTCTTGTTTTCGGGGGGCAGTTCACGTGGCTGTATAGGGAGACCAGGTTAGCATTTACGGTCAGTGATCCTCTCAGCCCAAACAATTATCCTGTATATATTTTTGATTAGGATTTAGGTAATTGTATATTATCTATTGATGATGATGTGGATGCATGTATAGAAGAAAATTGTATAGAAAATAAAAAAGAAAAAGAACAAATAGAACAGGATGTGTATAACATTGGCGTTTGGAAAATGTTTTTTGACTGTGCCTCATCTTGTCTTGGAGCTGGGGCTGGAGTAATTTTTGTGGCATCTGATAACCAATTCGTTATCCATTTCTCTTATAAGCTTCAATGGAACATAGACAACACCAATAACGCATGTGAGTACGGAGCTCTAGTGTTAGGGTTAGAGGCCACTAGGAAAATGAAAATTAAAAACTTGGAAGTTTTTGGTGACGCAGAGTTGATCGTGAGACAGGTTAATCGCCAGTATCAAGCCAAACATCCTAGGTTAAGTTCACATCGAAATTGCGTTTGGGACGTAATCGAAAAAAAATTCTCCTCTGTTAATGTTCATTTCATCCCGAGAGCCAAAAATTATCAGGCGGATGCTTTAGTCAAAGTAGCTTCGACTTTCGCACCTCCCACTACTTTCAAACTTAAATATCATATACAAATGAGACATAGAACTTCCATACCCAATAAAATACAACATTGGAAAGTCTTTGAGGACGATGAACAACTCTGAAAATTTCTAGAAACAATAGACGAGTTCGTCGAAACCCGTGCTGACCAAGAGAACCAAAATGATCCTATTTGGATCATGCAGGAAGGGGAGGAACCCCAAGAGTTCCAGGATAAAATCGCAAATCACCGGATGTTGGTTTTAAAAAATAATCATATACCCAAGGTCCTGATTCCCTTAGAAAGGATTTTTAGTCATGATGACATCCCTTTGAATACTACCTTACAGCCTCAATCGGAGGAAGTCGAAGATTGCAATATAGGTTCTGATGAGAGCCCCAGACTAGTGAAAGTGTCTAGGTACCTGTCTCCCAAAATCAAGAGTAAATATGCTGAGTTTCTTCGAAAATACAAGGATGTTTTTGCCTGGTCTTATGACGAGTTGAGAACTTATGATACAACCATCATGGAACATAAAATCCCACTAAAACTAGGCATCAAACCTTTTAGACAGAAACTCAAGCAGATTAACCCTATCCTGTTACCGGTGATAGAAAAAGAAGTCAAAAAACTCCTGGATGCTAAAATCATAGTTCCACTGAGATATTCTGAGTGGGTAGCCAACTTGGTCCCAATAAGAAAGAAAAATGGCCAGATCAGACTGTGCGTTGATTTCAGAAACCTGAATCGATCATCACTCAAAGACAATTACCCATTGCCTAAGATAAGATGGATCACGTCTTAGAAAAAGTGGTTGGAACTAACCGAATGTCTATGATTGATGGTTTTTCAGGTTACAATCAGATCGCAGTGCGTCAAGACGATAAAGAAATGACTGCTTTCACTACCCCGTGGGGTACTTTTATGTACGATAAAATGCCTTTTGGTTTGATGAATACAGGGGCTACTTTCTAGCCGGCCATGGATATCTCTTTCGTGGGTGAAAGGGATAATTTTTTTGTTATCTACCTTGACAACCTAACCGTGTTCTCCAAATCTGATGTCGAACATCTAACACACCTTAGGCAAACCTTTGAGAAATGCCAAAAAAAAATTTTGTCACTCAACCCCAAGAAATCTCATTTCGCGATGCAAGAAGTTAGGATCTTGGGCCATGTCGTGTCTAAAGAAGGAATCAAAATCGATCCAAAAAGGGTTGAAGCAATAGACACTATAAATTTTCCTAGAAATGTAAAAGAAATCTAGTCTTTTTTAGGAAAAATAAATTTCTTGAGGAGATTCATTCCTAAATTTGTTGAGATTGTAAAATTGATAATAGATATGCTCAAAAAGGACAGTGAGGTGAGATGGACTAGCGAAGACAAAGTGTCATTTCAACGCATCAAAAAAGTAATAAGTGAAGCACCGGTCTTGGCAAGTCCAGATTACACGAAAGAGTTTTTGATTTTTTCTTTTTCCTCAGAACATACCATTGCAGTTGTCTTGTTACAAAAAAACGAAGAAGGTTTTGAGCGACCTATTGCGTTTTTCAACAAAATCCTCAGAGATGTTGAGTTGAAATATGATATAATGGAGAAACAGGCCTACGCAATGGTGAAAGCTCTGAAGGCTTTCATAACTTATGTGTTACATTCAAATATCATAGCCTATGTACGCTCTAGCGCTGTTAAAGACATCATTGTGCAACCAAACAACGATGGAAGAAGAGGCAGGTGGTTAGCTAAGATCCAAGAGTTTGATCTAGAAGTCAAGCCAACTAAAATTATCAAAGGTCAAGGTTTAGCCAAATTGCTTGCCGAATCAAATTTAAAAGCGCTTGGGATAAATTGGATGCAAGAGGATGAGGG
The DNA here is from genome assembly GCA_000966675.3 of Picea glauca. Classification (NCBI taxonomy): domain Eukaryota; kingdom Viridiplantae; phylum Streptophyta; class Pinopsida; order Pinales; family Pinaceae; genus Picea; species Picea glauca. Next base: position 148,102 of record JZKD02S1599438.1, on the reverse strand, counting down.
ATTCCTGGAAATAGACGAGCTTGATATCACTGTACCTACAACCGAAATCTAATATAAGTTTTTGGTTTCATCCTGGTATCGTGACATTGTCCATTACCTACTCACACTTCAATGTCCTAGTGTGTTAACCCCGTCAAAAACTAGGATGCTAAAGTTACATGCTGTAAAATACTATATCTTAGATGCAAAGTTGTTTTGGAAAGATCCCTTGGGTTTTCTACTGAGGTGCTTGGTTGAGACTGAAACGGAAGGGGTTATAGATGAATTCCATGTTGGAATATGTGGAGGACATCATGTTTGGCGAGCAACAGCATATAAAATATTAAGAGTCGGATACTACTGGCCCAAATTGTTCATAGAAGTGAACACTAAAGTTCGAAATTGCATCCCATGCCTGTTGTTCACAGGCAAATAGAGAGTCCCATCTTTACCCCTGATTCCAGTTAAAACCGAAGCCATGTTTCAGCGATGGGGACTTGATTTCATCGGAGAAATTCATCTGCACTCTAGTGTGCAACATAAATGGATCCTAACTGCTATTGATTATTTCAGTAAGTGGGTAGAAGCTATCCCCACAAGGAACACAACTGACTCAGTAGTAATCAGTTTCTTGGAAGATAATATCTTATCCAGATTTGGTTTCCCTTGAAAAATAGTCACTGACAACGCGTAGGCTTTTAAATCGATGGCCATGATAAATTTTTGTCAAAAATATAACATCATACTAGGGCACTCTACAACTTACTACCCCCAAGGAAATGGTCTGGTTGAATCATCCAACAAAAGCCTGATTACCGTGATAAAAAAGGTTTTGACTGAAAACAAAAAAGTGTGGCATGCCCATCTAAAATATGATTTATGGGCCAATAGAATAAGTACCAAAAGATCAATCGAGATTTCCCCTTTCCATATGGTATATGGCACTAATGTTGTTTTCCCAATAAATCTTTCTCTGGCAGTAATGAAACTCTGGAAAGATTCCAATGAAGAGCCCAATGACATTACCAGGAGAATAAACCAGATGGTCGAAGTCCAACAAAATAGGGAAGAAGTAAATGAAAGGTTGCAAAGCTATCAGGACAAAATGAAAGCCTTATTTGATCAGAAAGCGAAAGATAAATAATTTCCACCTGGCGACTTGGTCATAAAATGGGAAGTAAGAAAGGAAGATGTTGGAAAACATGGGAAATTCGATCCAATCTGGTCCTGTCCATACATAATTTCGGCCTTGGAAGGAAAAAATGCTTGGTTATTAGAAAACCTAGATGGAGACAT